>JARHVA010001570.1:105000-310000 GCA_037957365.1 Torreya grandis
GGTTACAAATCCAAGTGTCAGATTTATTTCTGAACAAAGATATAAATTACAAAAGAGCTGGTTCGATAGCCAAAGTAATGGAATATGATATCAAGATCAAATTCATAAAGCTAGTTAGAGGAAAAGGACTTTGTGAACATATAACCTAAGACCTACAAGAGGCTAATGGGGTGGTTGTGGTGTCAAATGATGAAGAAGGCACATATGATCACACCTCATCTTTCAATTGGTTCCAAGATATGGTAATATATTTACAAGATGGTGTTTATCCTTATCATTTGACACCTTAAAAGAGAAGATATTATAGATTGTAGTTAATTCCTTTTCATCATGTTGATAATGTATTATTCAAAAATGATCTCAATAGCATATTACTAATATGCATAGAACCAGGCCAAACACATAGGTTATTTGAGCAGTTCCATGATGGACATGTTGGAGGATATTAGTCAACAAAGACCACAATGCATAAGATCATGAGAGGTTGGTATTACTGGCTAAGTATATTTGGTGATTGTCATGCATGGACTAGGAAATGTAGACAATGTGCTATGTTTGTTGGAAAGGTTAATCTTGGATCCTTACCTCTCCAACTAATTTCAGTGAATCAACCCTTTATCCAATGGGGATTGGAATTTATTGGTCTTATTAATCCCCATTCAAGCTCAGGACATAAGTGGATCCTAACTACCAAAAATTATTTTACCATATGGATAGAGGTAGTGGCATTAAAAGAAGCCAATGAAACTAATGTTTTGGACTTCTATGAAGGTTTGCTTACTAGATTTGGGGTCCCTTAAACGATATTTTTTACAATGCTATGGATTTGGTAGGGTCTAAGATCAACTAGTGAGAATTTAAACATGATGTTTTCCTTAGTACTTCATCAAACTATTATCTATAAGGTAATGACCTTACTGAGTCCACTAACAAAAATTTATTAAAGATCATTAGGAGGACTATTGAAAACAATTAGAGATCGTGGCATCTCAAATTGAATGTAGCTTTGTGGGATGATAGGATCAATTATAAAAGGTCAACAACCAATTCTCCATACAAGCTAGTATATGGTAAGGAAGGAAAAATGTTTATTTCTCTTGAATTCGTTACTTTGAAACTAATGCATCAACTTGAGCTTTGGGAGAATGAGCCAATGAAAATCAGATATGTTGAGCTCATGGAGCTAGATGAGATAATGCATCAATCCATGTTGGCCATGGAGGCCCATAAAGTAATAGTAAAGAGATATTTTGAAAAAAAGACTTCTTTAAGAAGTTTTCAAGAATGAGATTTGGTCCTCAAGTGGGATGAGGACAAATCTAAGCTAGGAAGACATATAAAGTTTGATTCCCTTTGGAGTGGTCCATATACAATCTCTTGCTAAAAATTCCACAATGCTTTCCATCTTGAAAATATGGATGGTGAAGAGCTTCCTATCCTAGTCAATGGGATACATGTAAAAATTGCTATTGAGGAAGCTAAGCTCCATGTACATAGTTGTTTATTTTTATCCAAGTGTTATTCTAACACACTAGTTTATTTCTGTTTTGTCCTAAATAAGTGATTTATTTACACATTTTCTTTGTTAAGTTAGTTTCCCTATTTTTATTTTGTTTTCTTCCCTATTTTGGTGGAATTAATTTGTATTTTTAGTCAAGAGGTCTTTTGCAGTCATGAAACAAATGTATTATCTAGTATGAGTCCAAGATTCATGTACATGATTTGAGTTCAAGTAGATTAGGCATGTTGCCCAGCTGAGTCACCAAAGATGTTAGCCAAGTTTTGGCCTACACAACAAACTTACTTAAATAAAGTTCAATGTTCTAAAGATCAAGTATGGAGCAAGGTTTGAATAGATTTTTGGATGAAATGAATGGTCTAAGGATCACATACAGAGTGTAATTTTTTTGAAAAAATTTAAGTTTACTTAAAGTGTATGTTTGTCAATGTTTGAGGGATAGGCCTATAGTTTCAAAGAGAAGGTATCTAAACAAATTTTCATATTGTTTGGGCCTTCAAAAATTAAGCAATAGTTCAAACATAAGTTTGAAGGATCCTAAAAATGTAAGTGTCAAAAATTGTTTCAAACATTTTATCAAAAACAAAATAGCTAAAGGATCATTTTCTTGGAAAGTGTCCCTAGAAAATTTTATTGAAGGGTCATTTCTCAAGAAAATGGTCTAATACAAAAGTTTCAAAGGGTCACTCTCACAACAAAGTGTCTAAGATATAAATCATATAGCAAAAGGCCAAGAAAAATTCTTTCAATAAAATTATTTGAGATAATTTTCCTGAAGGCATGAATTCTATTAGACATTTTATCTATAGAAAATTGTCCAAGGAAAAGATAAGGTAGGCTTAATTCTGTTGGGTAATTATCCCATGATAATTTTCTTAGACATTTTGTTTATTGCAAAAGAGATAAAAATAATTCCTTTAGAGAAAGTGAACAAGACACAAAGGTTACAACAAATGTCCATCAAAAGATTTGAAATAAATAACTCAAGGAATTTATGATCCAGCAGAGAGATGATAGGTGCACAAGTGTCAAATTCAAACACAAAAAATGACCGTTGCTTTTCAAATATGCAATGACCATCACACAGTCATCAAATGTATTTACACAAATGTTAAAGTTCAATCCATGGTAAATAGCTATTTGTATTTAATGGATCCAAGATCAATAGTATATGTTTAATCATGAGAAGGATCTAATGGCATGCGTAAGGTCAAGAATTCAATCAGATCTTCACGTGGCTATCAAATTTAGGCCACAATAAATATACATTGGATTTTAAATTTTTTGGAGATGAGAATGTAGATGTCAAAGTTTGGGATCTATAAAGTAACCATTTGGGTTCAAAAGGTCCTTAAAAGATACAAGTTGACAAGATCCATGGTGCATGTGAGCTTTTACATCTTGATCTAATGGTGCATGATGAATGATGAGTTAATGGGCCTAGGTAGATCAAAGACATGAATTCAATCATAGATTCAAGTCCATGGTGAGTAGGGGTTAAAAAAGTCAAGAAACTAATAAGGCTTAAACCAAGTGCAAGGCCACCACATGGCATAAGCATGGTAGGTCAACAAGTTAGCAGATCCTGAATGCAAACATGAGGGTACCAAATGTTTTCACTACATTTGTCTACCACAGGATCGATGAACCTCACTCGATCATGAAAATCAAGATCAATGGTGTGAGAGATGGGTCAATATGTCAAAGAGCTGATTCAATCTTTCAACAACTAATAAACAGAGGGCACACCCAAGACATTTTTGATGGAGTTTTAATGATCTAGTTTTTGATCCAAGCAAAGGGGATACAAAGTAACTAAGATTGAACATAGACCAGGATCAAACTAGAGTAGATATTGTAGAGATTGAGGGGTGCTATTAGGACTCCATGGATGTAGAATAGGTCTTTTAGAACTAGTATAGATTAAAGTTGATGATTGAGTGTCAAAATAATTTTAGAGACCTAGAAAATTTCATTTCTTTGACATGATATCTATAGGAAAACTAATAAATATGATTGATTTTAGATATATAATGAAACTTGTGCTCAGCTATTTCTTTGGGGAAAATATGTAATTAATGAGGAAGCTTCTTTTCCTTCAGCATGATCATTTCCTAGACAAACATATATTTATATCTACCTAGGTTAGACTAAGCATGGCTCTATCAGTTCTAAGACATGAAGATTTCATCTTCGTAAGTAGATCAAGAAGATGGGTAGAGTCCCAAGAAGATGAGTTGGTTAGATAAATATCAATGGAGCATTCAATTCTTTTATGAGGACCTTCTTTCTTGATAATATCATGACTCAACATGGTTGAGAATGATAATCCATCAAAAGTGGTTGGGCCTCTTCAAATGCACAACTCTCTCTCTCTCTCTCTCTCTCTCTCTCTCTCTCTCTCTCTCTCTCTCTCTCTCTCTCTCTCTCCTTTTTTCTATAAATATAGGCTTCTATGCCTTGAAATGTATTCCTCTTTTTGGTATGAATGGACTCTGTCAAAATTGGTACTATAACACCTTTTGATGTTATAAAGACTAAATTCCATCATTTTCTAAGTTGGATTGAAGTCTGTTCCATGAATTCATGTATTATGGTTAAGTGAATGTATGTTCCTTATCTATGTCTAAGTTTTTTCTCACCTTCAGTAAGTGTTTAGTAATTATCATAAGTCATTATAAGTGCAATTTACAGTTTGTTGTCTATCTTGAAAGTGTATGTTTTCCCTTTCATGCTAATTTGATAACTGATTAATGCCTTATTCTAAAATATTTATTTGAGAATGATCTTATTTGGTCTTGAAAGTGTTTTATAGTGTGTATTATGTTATTTTGAGTGATCAAATCATTGGTGCATCACCTATTTTACATGATTCTATAAGTTATTATCAAAATCTCTCTCCCTTTTCCAAGCAAGTGCTAGTTTAGGTGATAAATACAAAAGGAATCCAACCTTCTTAGGGGTTATGATCCATTATTAGGATACCCACATCCTAGGATCAGTCTCATGTTGGACTAGATTCAAGTAGGAAGATCTAAACAATCCCTTCCTCAACTAGGGTGTAAATATAGAACACCAACAATTACCTACCCTTCCTTTGGAAAACATAATAGAGGAAACCACCATCACTTCTCCACTTATGAAGGTAGTGAAATCACCAATACTTCCTTTGGAAAGCATAGTAAATGAGGAAACCACATCTCCCATGCCCTTTTATTCCATTTAGAGCTATCCACCCTTCCTTCGAAAAGCATAACTAAGGAAGAGATTGTCTCAGCTACCCCTTCCATGGAAAAATCACCTTCTAAATATTTAGATCCATTGATAGAGGAAAAGGAAAATGTGACCATTTCACCTCCACTTAGTCTATCCTTAGAGTCCACTACTACGGGAATTAAGCCTATCTATAAACCCTTTTCAAGGTTGGTCCAAAACTTAAAATTTTTATCTCAACTAGACGTTGATCAAGCCATATTTTGGAACTACTCATGATTCCCATACCTAACCAAGAAAGAGTCACCGACCACACCACCCAACCTTTAACCTCCACAAGTGAAACTACCACTACCCCAACCAAACCAATAAAAGCCTCCACCTCCCAAACTTCAGATAAACCATCCTACCCAACTCCTTCAAATATAACCAAAGGAACCTCCACTACCCCATTAAAACCCATCAAGAACCTAGGTGTCCTCCCCACTCAAAATATTACCCATCCTTCATTGAAGTTAAATTTGACACCACCAAACCCACCTAAGAACCCATGAACCAAACCAACAAATAAAATTAAACCATCTAGGATTCAAAAATCCAAAACCGCCTTACCTCCCATTTCCACTTTACCTTCCATTCTAAG
This sequence comes from Torreya grandis, assembly GCA_037957365.1. Lineage (NCBI taxonomy): Eukaryota > Viridiplantae > Streptophyta > Pinopsida > Cupressales > Taxaceae > Torreya > Torreya grandis. Next base: position 110,376 of record JARHVA010001570.1, read on the forward strand.
AACACATCCATCATCTATTTTATGACCTTACTCTTCCACCGTGTTAAAAAGACCAATCCTTCCAACAAAGAAGCCATAAGCCCAACCTCCAAATCTAGCCATACCTACACCTATTCTTACCAAACCCTCAACCTTAAAACCATATACCTCAAAACCATCTCCCTCAAATCCATCTACCAAAATCATTCCCCCACCCAAAGCTACATCCATTAAGCCTACCCCTAAAAAGGTATCTAACCCAACCATCAAAACCAAAACTTTTACCTCTTGGCCACCCTTGCTAGAATCCTATTCTACCATATTGAAAAGGTTTCTACAAGATTACTATTTAGTCTTATATCCCATCAATCCATTTGATCCTCTTAGTCCAAATCCATCTTGGTTCAATGATAATTTGATTTGTGCATACCATAGGATGCCTGGACATGACATGGAGCACTGCAAAGCTCTCTAAGACATAATACAAAAACTATGTGATGTAGATAATTTATTAATAGAGGAACCTCTCATGATCCCACCTCTAAGAAAAAAACCAAAATATAACACCCCATGTTAATTTATCCCCAAACTCTCATCTAAGAGTGTAGAGGAACCAAAGCAATCTACTAGTCCACATACCCCCTAAATCCAAGATAAGGTAGGTCACTCGATCACAAGCCCAAAAAGATAAAAGGAAATCCAAGGTTTCCATCCCATGGACATACCCTTATTCTACCAAATATCCCCAAACACCTTCACCCAATCCCAAGATTTTTATGTTGGATACACCCAAATCTAACCCTTCTAGAATAATGCATAGGTTAGTTGTAAAACAACTTCACCAAAAACAAATGAAGATGAGTTTGTATGAGTTAATCCAAACCTCATCCCAACACTATCAAGCTATGATGGAGGCCTTACAATCTATAAAGGTTCAAGATGAAGATAGATGATCTCTAGCAACACTTGTTGGAGCCCTTCAATTATATGCCCTCATCACCTTCCAAGATTTAGAGATACCCCTTAATCATCCAGATGATCCAGATCCTCCTTTTTATTACCACCCACATCAACCAAACCTAGATTAAAAGGTTTATGATTGATGGGAGAGATATCAATAATATTATTTCCTCCCATGCGTATGATCAACTTAAACTACCAGAAACATCATGTCAGAAACTACTACTGTACTCTAATATTTTAATGATACCATGGAAAAAACCTGAGGGATAGTCATCCTTCATATAATTTTGGGCCCTCAAACTCTTCCTAAGCTTTTCTACATGGTAGAAAGAGAGTTCCAATATAACATATTTTTTGGATGCCCTTAGATCCATTCCATGGGTTGTGTGCCATCAAATTTACATTAGTGCATCATATTTGATCACGAGGGTCAAGTCCATGTCATTCCAATTGAACCTAGTACTTTCAAGTCATGCAATATGAATTACTGATCCAATGATGTTATCATATCAATAAAGGACATATCCCCTTCCTCTTCCATAAACCAAGATTCTAAAAGCTCATACATACCTTTCTCCCAAATCCCTATGAAAGACCCCTTTGAATCCACATTCCAATGTCTCTCTCTTGGGGAGTATCACCTACTAACCTTATATTCCCTTCTTATTCCCCAAGAGTATGGGAATCTTAACAAACATCCTAGATATGATTCCAAAATTAGAACCATCACTCTTTTTGGTCATCCCAATTGAAAAAAATAATCTTATCTATGGGGGACTTGATCAACCACTTTCTACTTTTAATGCCTTCTCTTTTGTTAAACCATTCACCTCTAATTTCTCTTTCTTGGATAAACCAGAGTTTGCCAAGACATACATCCATTAGTGTGCTTGGAAGGGATTTAATTTAGGCTGATATGAACATGGAACACATGATTTGATAACATGCAAAATTCAAAAACCTCATGAATGATATGGTCTTGGATTCATCCCATTAAAATATCCAACCAACCCACCTCCAATCACCATCATTGAGGAAGAAATCCTGTCCTCACCAACCCCTTATCCTTATAAATATGAGGTTCTTGATAACATTTCCCCTAATGTTTTTTTGATCAATATGATTATTCTGGGACCCTTGACTTATCAAAAGGATGGGGAAACTAGAACCATTCCTTTGACTCATCTTGAGATGGTAGAAGATGATTCTCTTACCATTAATATTATCTAGTGTCAGGATGATGATCCCTTTTCAGCTATATTAATTCTAAATATTACTCTATTAAAAAATACTTGACTCATAAGACATTGACCATGTTGAATGAATCCACTATTGACATCAACTTGGGCACTCAAGATAATCCTCACATTGTCAAAATCAGCCAATCCTTAGATTCCTTAGAGCATCACAATTTATCTTCCTTTTTATGAGACCATATCATAAAATTTGCTTGGTCTTAAAGTGATATTCTAGGAATTGACCCTTCCATAGTCATCCATAACATCATCACCAATATCTATTCCAAGCTTGTTAGGAAAAATATTTGAAGGATGCACCCTCACATTACCCTTCTTGTTAAAGAAGAGCTTCAACACCTCTTATTCATTAACTTCATCCAACCCATTGATTATCCCCAATGGGTCTTGAATATCATTCCTATCACCAAAGTAATAGGGAGACTTTTTATTTGTGTAGAATTTCACATTCTTAACCTTGAATGTACAAAATATGACTTCCTTTTGCCAAGCATTAACCAACTTATTGATCTTACTACTAACCATGAGATGATATCTCTTATGGATGGATTCTAAGGCAATAATCATATATTGATTGCCCTATAAGATCAACATAAAAATACCTTTATCACCCCATGGGGAACTTTCTACTATAGGGTCATGCCTTTTGGTCTAAATAATGCTGGTGAAACTTACCATTGTGCTAAGAACTACATCTTTCATGACCTTATCCATAAAACCATATAGGACTACATAGATGACCTCCTTGGAAAGTCTAAATTTTGTAAGGATCATTTGGTAATCCTTAAGGTTATCTTTGAGCACCTTATCCACTTCCATGTTCTCCTTAACCCCAAGAAGTTCATCTTTAGGGTCTTTTAAAGTAAACTTCTTAGCTTTATTATTTATCTTCAAAAAATAGAAGTTGATCATGTTAAATTCAAGTCACTCCTTGACATGCCTCCTTCGACTAGCCTTAAGTAACTCCATATTTTATAGGGGAATCTCCAATCCATTCATCGCTTCATCTCTCAACTATCTAATAGATGTCAGCCTTTTCATCACCTTATTAAGAAAGATATTTACTTTAAATGGAATAAATATTGTAAAAAGGCATTTGAATCACTCAAGAGAAACCTTATTTCCCTTCTTGTTCTTGTCCCTCCAAAATAGGATCAACCCTTCTATCTCTACATTTTTGCCACAGGCCATTCCTTGGGTGTCATGCTTGCACATCATGATGATCAACCTAAAAAGAAAGAAATATAATATATAAGTCAAAAATTTATAGATTATGAGACTCATTATACCCATACTAAGAAATTATGTCTCACCTTGGTATTTGTGGCTTCCAAACTCCATCACTACCTCCTTAACCACAAAACCTTTATCATAACCAACATTGACCCACTTAAGTACATGCATTATAAGCCATATCAAAATCAATGTATCGATATATGGCTCATACTTTTAACTAAGTTTGATCTTGATTTATTTTATAAAAATTCAATCAAAGGGAAAATCATTTCTGACCAATTAGCTAAAGCACCTTTAGCAGACAACTAACCTCCTCTTGAGTTTCCTGATGAGTCCATCATAGCTCTCTCTCAAGAGGACATTGTTTATTAGATGACCAATTTATTTAATGGATAAAAGTGTTAATGTGGTGGGGGTTTTAGTATCATCCTTATCCCCCTTGATGGTGAGACTCTCCCCTTATCCTTCAAACTTGAATTTGATTGCATCGATTATATGGCTGAGTATGAGGCCTTAGTTGTAGCTCTCCAAACAACTTTATCATTGGGATTTAAATAAATTAACATTTTTTATGACTCCTAACTAGTGGTCAATAAAATAAATGGTTTTTACCAATGTAAAAATGATTTTTTAAAAAGTATAAATAATTGGTAGATGTACTCTTGATGTCATTTGATCATTACCTTATTCAAGTCACTCCATGATCTACAAACAAGTTTGATAATACCATGGCTTCTCTTACTTCACAAATCCCATATTCACATTATAATTATAAACTCTTTGTCACTATCCATCACCTTAATAAACACACTTATACTAAATGGATCTTCCCTTCCATCTACAACATAAAAAAGGCCCAACTTGATATCTAGTAAAAGCAAATATTTGACTACCTTAGCCATCATTACTTATAATATCTATAGAAATAATAGATAAGATTTTATATAGATTACCTTTTGCTATACCATAACAGGGGGAATTAGTTACAAGTGAGGCTTTAATGGTCTTATTTTTAGATGCCTACATAGTTATGAAATATCTCGTGCAAGACATTTTAGTGGTCTAGTTGTCGCTAAACACATCCTTTGGCTTGGTTATTATTGGCCTACCCTTAAAAAATACTATTGTGATTGTGTAAATAAGTGTGTCAAGTGTTAATAACACACTAATTTACTTCATGTTCCTAGTCATGGTCTTCAAGTCTCCAAAGATTTCTGGCCCTTATCTCAGTGGGGATTATATCTCATTGGTGAAATCAACCCTCATTCTTCACAACAACATCATTCTATCATCATTGCAAAGGAATATTTCACCAATTAGGTAGAGGCTATTCCCATCATCTCAACCAAATCTGATAAGATTATCAACTTCATTAACCATCACATTATCTGTTGCTTTGATGTTCCTCACAAAATCATCATCGATAATGACAAGTCATTTAGAAAAAAAATTAAGCAATCTTTGGGACACATTTGGCATTACTTTAAGCTTCTTATCCCCATATCATCCATAAGCTGAAGCTTCTAATAAAACACTTAATATAATGCTAACTAAAATGGTTAATGAATATAGTAGGGATTGACACTTACACATTCCCTTTGCCCTATTGGCATAATGAACTAGCATTCAAACCCCTATGGGTGCTACCCATTTATCTCTTGTCTTTAGAGCAGAGATTGTCTTTCCTCTTAAAGTACAAATTCCCTCCCTTCATACATCTGTAAAGGATATCATCTCATAGGGTGATTATCATCAATAACATTTAGCCCAACTTGAGCTACTTGATGAGTGTCGTTTGGCCATGCTTAACCATGTTCATATCTATCAAGATCAAATCAAGCATGCTTATAAAAATTAACTAAAATAATGAGAATTTAATATCAAAGACCTCGTCTTAACTAAAAATCAACATGTAACCAACATGGAAAGAACAAAGCGGGGTAAGTTTGCTTTTAATTGGCTTGAACCGTATATCATAATGCATAAGTATGGGTTAGGAGCTTACTAGTTATCATCTCTTGAAGGGAAATTATAACTTGAACCCCTCAATGCTTTGCATATGCATTCATTCTTTTACTAAAACAAGATCTACATCACCGTCTATCTAACTTAAGCTCATCCCTTATTTTATGAGATTATCACCTTCATCCTCTTACTTTGAAGACAACTAATAAATCATAGAATCATGTGATTATCCATAATAGTTTTAGACTCAATCCTAAATATGGGTACATTTTTATACCCATGGCATGATTCTCATGGATACTTTTTATCCCTAATAGGATGGAATCCCATGGCCATTGTCTCTTAAAGCATCCTCTCATCCACTATTTAACCTTCTTATGCTATAGTTTTGCCTTCATAAAGGTAGGCCTTAATCATATATAATCAAGTCTATGTCTAGACAAATAAAAAAATATTATATGTCTTATGGGTCATCTCTAGCATTGAAGACTACTCCCTTGAAGGATAAATACCAAAACAACATAAAATTTCTTAAAATAAGGTAGTCTGATCTCTTGAAGGACAACTATCCATGCCTAACAAATTAAAAGATTAAACCACTCCATTAAAGGATGGATACATCAAACATTTGTAAAATTAAGTAATCTCTTAGAAGCTTTTCACATTGATCAACTTCCCCAACCCCTCAAATAACAACAACATAAAAAAGACCTATAGTCAAAATTTAAAACAACAAAAAAATTAGAAGTTGCAATCAACTTTCACAAAAATAAAAAAGTAGACTTCCTGCATCAATTAGCCTACACCACATAAGACATAGACTTGTTTATAATGGCTCTTTGGTAACCTATAAAAGGGGAAAGCTATCCCCACAAGAAGGATCCACTATCACCCATCTCCCTTTTTACCTTCCAAAAAATAAGGAATTTTTAAGCTTACTTGACATTATGTGATCAATACACTTTTTAACAAACCAATGAATGCTAATATGAAGCATTAGAAGGGATTATGTTCATGAGTCGATCCACCTTCCTAATTTTTTAATCCTAGCCAATAAAGGAACAATGCATCTATTTATTTTCCATACCTACTTGTTGATACATTCATTAAGGCATTTGTCTTTTGATTGTTTAAATGTTCTTTTCTCATTTATTTACTCTTATTACATATAGCCTATTACCTAAATTATTATATATGTTAAGGTGGTTTTAAAACATTTTAAATCATCTCTCATTTTAAATCAAATCAATGACATCGTAACATTTTAGAACATTATGTGTTTTATTAAATGATTGCCACATTTTATAACCATACACATCATTTATTTAGGTGTTTATATTATCAATAAAACATCCTATATTAACCATCATCATATATTAAATCAACATCTTATATCAATTTTCTAACATCCCTTCTATATATGATCAATCTTGCTTATCATCATGCCTAAATCAAATTAATTCTATCACATTCAATCCATTATAAATTTTATCATAAATTTAATAACAACCATTAAATAATTTATCTAAAGCTAGATAAATGAATCAAACCCATTATGTTATCCAATAACATACTATCTAAGTATGGGATCACATTAATTCTATAAAATCCATATTTAAAACTTTAAATTAAGCATACACCTGCTAACAAGAAAAATGCTAAACCATCTACACATGTCATAAACATCATCAACATCATAAAATGAATCATCGCATGAGAATAATTAACCATAACATCATACATCAAACATAACAACATCATAAATTGAATCAAAATGATATATATAACAATGTCCATGTCTTTGAAAATGTTATATATGTCTCACTACATTGACTCATAGGCCAGAGTCAAAATTATAATTATATTAAAAATTCAATAGGTCTATAGTATAGGGGTACTACTATCCTCTGGATCCTATCCATCTCTCTAACATATCTGAGCACCTATAGATGTTATGCCCCCAATAGGTGTCATACTATTGGGTCTCCCTATCATAACTTGCTCTACTATATACTCTACATATTGGGGCACATCTAGAACACTATTGAAGACATGCCCCTCATAATACCTCAACTCCTCCATTATCGTAACATATCTCAAAATTGGAATAGTCTGAGATGGTCCCATAGATGTTCATTCTCTTATATTTCTTAGAGCATGCCACTTAGCTGATACCAAGGTCACTTGTGCCTATAACCCATCCCTCTCTTGAGTAATAGTAACTAGATAACCCCATGCATAGTATCTCTCCTAGGTGATAGTAGCTAGCTGTACCTAGATATTATCTCTCTCCTAGGTCCTTACCACTAGCTACCCCTACACCATTACCCTCTCCAGTGTCATGAAGTCCAGAGTTGCCTATGTTTCAGGCAATACCGCTCTTGCCTAATCCCTCTTTACCATCATAGTCTATCTATTTAGAGAATCGACCTCCATTGGCTCCTCTTCCTCCATCTCCACATAGATAGCCTGCTATTATCCACCATCTCCTCCAGCCAGACCCTATCCTATGTTTCTCCCAACCAATGCAACATACTATCCATACCACTAAAAAACGTACTCCTAAGTCACCCCAACATCATCAACACTTATAGGAACTAGTATATCTTCATATAGTGGCTCCTCCTCTATTAGATGTGGTAGAGGTAATGATGCCTTTGCATCCTCACATATATATCTCAAAAATGTTTCTAGGATAACCTACACTAGGCCATACTATCTCCTCATATGGTTAAAGGAGATAAACTCTACCTCCTACTCTCACCTCTTGTATATCCATCTAATTCTCTACATAAAAAAGATCTATGTGCTAAACCCCCTCTATGATGGGAAACCTAAGTATGTTCTCCAAATAAACTCCCCATAAATAAGTGTATCCATCCACTACCCATACCATGCCAAATCTTGCACCTCCCCACTTGATCATGTAATCTTCATGTTTGATATCCATCTCATAAAGCTAACTCTAAATTTGGCCTACTACTATGTATACCATGGCAATCCAACTAGTCATAGGATGGTAATATGCTCATATGCCTAGTAGTGTAATAAGAAGCATATACTCATCCCATAACACTTGTATATTTGATAACCCCATAGATCTTAATAAACTTAAACTAATAATGATGAAGCCCATGTAATTTCTATCTAATCCTTGAGCACATCTACCAAAACACCTATCAAAGCCTAAGAAAATCACCCCCACTTGAGTCAAGTAATGCATAGTAGGTGAATGCTACCATCATCATCATCATAAGTCACCTCATTTTAGTATCTATACGATAGATATCCTTGAATTAGAATCCCCTAGAATACCACTAAGCCTCTATAAATTACTTTTTAAATAGTAGGTCTATATATCATCCTAATCATCACTACAAATAGGCTCCACCACTTGACCTTGTATGGGTAGCCTCAAAATCCTATGCATGTCCTCTAAAAGAGTAGTAATCTCCCTTATTATCAAAATGAATGTGTTGGTAGCTGAGCCCAATCTCTTGATGAAGGCTACTAATATTGCCATATCTTGGGGCTTACATCAATAATATCACATTTTACCTAAACCCACCACCATCATATGATCCTAGTTTGCCTTGGTCATGTCTCTACACAGATCTTTAAGAAGTGGTGATGCCTAATCTCACATCATCAATAACACCCTTACGTATAAGGTTAAACAAATGACTTAGTTAACTCTACACTTTTAACCAAGTGCCATAAACATTTAACCTACACTACCCTCATCACTACATCTAGGCACCCACCTATGTTCATCCCTTACCCATACCAACAAATCTATGTGTCTGCCACTAATCTCCTAGCTACCCTAATACCTTTAACTATTCTATCATATACCTCCTTATCTTTCTCATAATCCTCACCCTTGTCTAGACACTCTAAGATAGCAATCAACTTCTTTTCCACCTTTTAAACCCTTTCCCCCCTTAACCTTTACTTTAAGACCAATATCGATCAAGTCTCAATCGACATTAGTTTTTTATTGGATTGATGTCAATCAACACTTGACTGACATTGGCTAGGTGTTGTGGTCCAATGTTGATCCTATATTGATTGACACTAGCTCCCTATCAACTAAAATTGGTTGATAAAGACTGACATTGGTCACTATGTGTTAGGGATGAGCCCCCAAACCCTAGGTTTTATTCCACACCTACACACTACCACTACTCCCCCATGTAATGCTACTACTAATTCCTTATAATCTACCTCATTTATTAGTAACATTAAAAAACAACAAATACCCCTCTCTACCCAAACCAATTCCATTTATGCATCTTATTTTTTTAAATGCATATAACTAAATTCAAACACTAGAAAAAATTGAGCACCTACTTCATTTCATGAAGACCACCATGGTGGTACCCACTACACAACCACCACTCACCCTTTACCCATGGCTCATCCTCCAACTCACTACATCCTCACCTTACTCTATCCCACTTGATCCCCACCTACTAATTTGGCACCCTCTCTAACAACTCCCACTACACTTACCACTCGCTCATAGTCCACTCAACCTTCTCTCATAGTTAATCATGAAAACCACCAGTTATTTTTACCCATCATTTTTGTAAAGGAAAAAATGGTAACTAATACCTAAAAAGTGATAATAATAGAATGTTTTGACATTTTTGGTTATTATCCCCCTTTTTAAGGTTTATTTGGTGATCAATACTGGTCATTGATAAGGTTTGGTTGACTAATGTCAGTTGACCTTGACCATCATCGATTAACATAATTAGGGCTTTAAACCCTTAGCTCCCATTTTCCACCCTAAGAGACCCATTTATAGACATATCCCCACCCATTGGGGCTCACCTTTAGTTCTTCATACTACTTGTTCACTTCCTTTTTGTGTTGACTTGAATTTATCAAATTGACCCACCTAGACCACCTTATCATGATCCATAATACTACACACACTCACAACTTTGGTACGTATCCCTTTTAGGTGCCTTCAAATATTCCCACTTATGGCTCTATCACCTACTACCCATTCCATTTTCTCAAGATCACCATACTTTTGGCTCCCTATGAACACATATACCTTAGCATGGAGACTTACTTTTATGAGTGTACCCATATCAGCTATGCCTAATATTGTGTCCTAGTTCATTTTTCACTTATGTTCCTATGTGCCACCTTATTTATCACTTCATTCTATTTTGGTAGCCTCGTTTAGGCATAATTTATGACAATGCACTTTGTTATATCTTGTATGCCCTTTTATGTTTCCATGCCTAACCACCCTAACCACTTTGCCACTCATATACCAACTTGTTGAACCTGCATCTAACTTCATTTTTACCTCTTCGCCTTCTAGTTTGAGGGGGAACACCTTGCCCCATACTTGCGCCATTAAAATTTCCACTACACAATTTTTTTTGTTTTGCAACTTATGGATACAACCTATGTAATAAAAAGGGGTAAAATGTAGACATTAGAAAACCACACCACATGGTTCTAGTCATCTTAAAAAACCCCCTTAGCCCCCTTAGATTAGGATATTTATTAAAATCCTTATACACACCCATTTATCCCATTTAAATAACTTAATTAGTCAATTAAGTTAAATGAGCTTGTTTACACCTCACCTCACCTAAACCCATGGCTAACTGATCGACACCTAGCCTTAAGACTATTTCCCACCTTGGCATTTAATACCCTAACCTTCTATACCTCTTCTTCATGCATACCAATGATGCCTTAAATAACCTCAGACCACTTCCATTGGTCTTATTAACCAAAGTTAAGTGTAAATGACTAATTTTAACAAATTTGACTATATCTCCCTTGATCAATGTAGTCAAACCTTGACTAACATCGATTGACTAGGACCAACAGTAGTTATTTACGGTAACCTAAAGACCCTGCTTCAAGAGGTTGAAAATTTTGAGTGAGAATCATAACTCTCAAGAAAATCCAAGATTTTAAGCAAACCAATAAACCATACCAGAGATAGTAAAGTGTTTCAGCACCTCAATACAAAGAGCTCAAGCACTGTTACTCTATCCACATTATTTTAGGTTCCCAAGCAACTTACATATAACCTCAAGACTTCTCTAGGCTAGAAAAATCCAAAAACTAATTATCTTGCACTTGTCTTAAGTTTAGTTATTTAGTTTTCAATCATTTAATGCTTGTATCCACTTCCCATCTCTCATCATATCTTCCTTTGTGTTGGATTTCTACAACTCTAAACACTTGATCTTCCACCAAACACCCCTTGAACACCCCTAACCACTTGAGTATCTAAACCCTAAGTTTGATATCCCTAAGAACCTATTTTGTCCAAACATTCCATCATCCAACCCTGAATGACCCACAAAAGCCTTCCTATAACTAACCCAAAACCCATTTTATCAAAAACCAGAACCCACAATAATCAACATCGATCACCTCTGATCAGCATCAGTCATACCTTGACTAGTGTCAGTTACCTTAACTGGTATTGGTTGCATAGTTATTGTCATTGGTCACTGTGTAATTTATTTCCCAAAAATAACAAGCTAATTTCACCCATCAACCTTTACCCAAAGTCTAGTTTTTAAATTTTTGCCATATCACAGGGTCTTAAACTATTTTCTAAATCATGTTTTAGAATTTTAGCATTAGTTTTTAACAAGTTAATGCCATTTTTATAAAATCACTCATTTATCTTTAAAAGTATTTCTTTCATTGCAATTGAGTACTTTCTGTAACTTCATGCAAGCATCTATTTTCATTTTTTAGAACTTAACTTTTTTAAAGAGTGGATTGACAACCTTCTAGGGAAGTCTCATAATTCTTGGATCTAGAATTTTCTAGGCAATCCACCCATCTATCTTGCTAATCAATCTATTTATAGCTTCTTTCCTATTGCAGGTCATCCTTTCAAGCTAAAGAGGAGTTCTCTACATTGACTGGATCACAATAACACAACTAAATATAGGTTATTCTAAACCATACTCTTTATTTAATTTTTTTACTTATTTTCTAAAAAAAGAAAAGAAAAATAAAATAAATAGAAAACATAGTGAAACAACATCACTTAACCTAACATTAGGCCTTAAAGGAATAAGGGAGTTAGGTTTTTAAGATGGCCTAGAAAAATAACATGGAGATGATATTGAAAATATAATTCTATAAATATAAGGAAGATCTTTGTGTATGGAGATTATTAAATTCCCTTGAAATTTAAATTCAAAATAAAGTGTTTTCAATGTCAAATATAAGATTTGAGGAAAAAAAAGTGCTTTCAATGTCAACTATTTTTTTAGTTTAGGTTAAGGTGGGGGGGGGGGGAGTTATTTGAACTAGGGTCCTAAAACCCTAGGATAAATACAAAACAAGAAGAAACAAAGGTATACCAAAGACCCAAGGGAAGAAACAGTCAAAATAGGGCCAAAAATAGCTAGAAAATAACCTAAATACAATAGAGATATATTAAAAGAACAAAAAATAAATTAGATTACTAATCAATACCAAGATTTCACGAGACATATTCCTAACAACCTTTCATCTTTTTGAGATTTGAATCAATTTGTAACAACTTATCTTTATCCAGATCCTTATGACAATCGTTACATTGAATCTATTTGCCTTTTCCTTTACCAACGAGATTTGTGTCAAATAGCTCACCCAGGTGAGCCCTAAGCTTCTCAACATTTTGAATCCACTCATTCATGGTAGCCTTTATACAATTTAACAGAAAAATAATATTGTTTTTGAGCTTCTCATTCTCATTCTCAAGCATGTTGACCTTGAATTGAAGACACTACAACTATTGGTTAGCCTCCTTGGCCTCATTATCTTGATGTAATTTGTCATTCTCCTACTATAAAAACTTAACCTTCCATTTGAGGTTGATCAACTCATTCATAAACCATCACATGATGTATTTTTGAAGATCCATCTTTTTAAAAATCTTGTCAGCATTTTTCTTACCTTTCAAAGAACTAACTAAAGAATTAAAATTCTCATTTAAATCATTATGTCAATTATTGGGGGAGATTTCTTACTCTGTCCTCATCAATGGGGTGCCTTCTAGACTATTTGGGGCTGCCAGGGGGCTTCACCAGGGTGATCCATTATCCCCCTTTTTGTTCATTATTTTGGTTGAGGGCTGGGCCACCTTATAAATGCTTAGGCTTCTTAGAACTGGATTCACGGATGGAAATGGGGTGAGGGGATTCCCAATTTGACTCATCTCCAATTTGTGGATGACACTATCTTGACTGGAAGAGCCCGCATGAGTGAGGCACTTGCTTTTTGTAACACTCTAGATACTTATCTCCTGGCTTCTGGGCAGAAGTTAAATGAGCACAAATCGTCCATCTACTTCTTTAACACACTTGCCTCCATCCAGCGTAGAATTGTTGCTGTCCTTAGATTTCAGGCGCAGCCCCTTCCAGTGACTTATTTGGGGGTTCCCATAGTGGTGGGAAGGCAACCCAAGTTGTTTTGGTAGAATGTTCTAGATAAATTAAGGCAAAGAGTGAACCATTAGACCCACCGTTGGCTTTTGACAACTGGACGGGTGACACTTCTGAAATTTGTCATCCAAGCTTTGCCCATCTACCGTAGTATGGTCCAGGCTGCTCCGATGTATTTCCTTCACGAGTATGATGCTTTGTCTTGGCAATTTCTGTGGAGTGGCAATCTTTGACATTCCAAATGGAGTCTTGTTAATTGGAACACTGTGTGTAGACCCAAGAAAGAGGGAGGTCTTGGACTCAGATCGGCTATCTTGTTTAGCCAAGCTCTCACGGCAAAGTTGTATTGGCGGTGGTGCACCAACCAAACCCAGCTCTGGGCCCAGATACTATCGGTTAAATATTTCCCAGGGGCTGCCCCGATGGAGATCCCTAGGTATTCCATTGAGTGGAGTGGCTCGATGGTTTGGAACACCCTCAAAGTCAGGGCTTTTTTGGTTCAGTCCAGGATTTTTTGGATCTGCAATAGTGGCATAGAGACGCTATTCTGGGAAGAATCTTGGAATGGAGCTCTGCCTCTCCTTTCCTCTCACCCCCATTTACAGGACTTATACGAGGCCTTTTGTGCAGCTAGATGGGATACTGTGGACCACTATAAAGAACCTTTCAATCTGGGTATGGCTGTCATGTATAAATGGAAGGACACCTTAGACTGGCCCCTTGGAGGGATGGAGGACAACCGGCAAGAATTATCTCAACTCCTGATCAGCAGAGGATGTAGCTCCTTGCATGAGAGTGATAGCCTGGCTTGGGGTGGTGACTCCAAGGGACAGTTCTCAGTCTCTTCTAGTTATCTGGAACTCATGAAGAGGTGTTTTGGTGAAACTAACTTTCAATGGAGTAAGAGCATTTGGAATTCAGCCTCCTGGCCGAAATGTAAATATTTTGTTTGGACCCTCACTCATAACTGGTGCCTTACTTGGAATAACCTCTGCAAAAGAGGTTTTCAAGGTCCTTCAATCTGCATGTTTTTTTGGGAGAATGAAGAAGATGGTGAGCATCTCTTCTTCTAATGCTCTTTCACCAAAAGTTTTTGGCATTTGTGGTGGGATGCCTGGGAACGCCCCTGCTGGCATGCTAGCTCATTGGAAAAATTTTGGCAACGCCTTGAGCGACCTCCTAGCAAGGCACATACTCTGCAAAAGGCCTGGGCTTTCAGACCTGTGTTTATTATTTGGAACCTCTGGCTAGAGAGGAATAAAAGACTTTTCAAAGAGCGCTCTTTGATGTCTAGGGAGCTATGGTTAAAAGTATTGGTCATGCTCTAGGAGACCATTCAAACTTCAGCTAGCAGGGGAGATGCGTTGGAGCCGGCGGATGCCAAGGTTCTGACTCGACTATCCCCTAACAATTCCTTTGCCGTCGACCTTGGGCAGCGCAGTAAACCCGCGGCTTCCACTAGGTAGAGGACGTGCCCAATCAGTCGCGTGGGGAGGTGGACGGCACCTAAATAAGGTCTCTTGAAAATGAATGTTGACGGCTCCTCCAGAGGCAATCCTAGAGAAGCTGGGATTGGTGGTATTGGGAGGAGCAATTCTGGAGATGTTTTATTTTTATTCTCAATTTACAGGGGTCATTTTACTAACAACTTCATGGAAGCGCTGGCCATCCTAGAGGCCTTACAAACCTGTTGTCAGAATGGATGGCTCAGTGTTATTTGCGAGTTAGATTCGCAAGTTGTGGTTAACTTGCTAAAGAAATATAATTTTGAAGATGTTGATTGGCAACTGGCTATAATCATCAAGTAGATTCACCAGCTCAGTTCAAATTTTGAGTTGATATCCTTCAGACATATTCCTCACGAGTGGAATGGTGTGGCTGACTATCTGGCTAAGTGGGCCACTGATCACGGGCCGAATTGGTCTATCCGTAGGTAGGGTGAGCTTCCTGTGGGGTTAGTTCCCACCTTGGCGCTTCTTCTTGAATAGGATATGATGGTGTAATTTTCCTATTTTCGGGGTCTTTTTAATAATTTTTTACCCCTTTTTAGTTGCAATTATTGGGGGAGATTTTAACTTTATCCTTCACTTCATATCTAGTCTTCCTCTTACCTAATTTAGGATGATTATACTTAGAAGTCTTACCAGTACCACCCATATCCCTTGTTGAATCAAATCTTTAGTTCTAGTCATATTTTCTTCAACTAAGATTGAGTCATTTGCATACTTACCAATTTTCCCTTTCTTATCTAGAAAATTTACAGGCACATTGAGAGTCTTGACCATGTTCCTTAAATTTTTTTTGATGTTTTATTTATTCTTAGTAGATTTGACCTATGAAGATTTAGTACCTTTGACAACTAGGCTCTTAGATGGTTGGTCCTTTGTATTCTTGTGAACACTGCCCAAGTATTTGATCTAGACCTTCTTGATATTCCTAATGTCCATAGGCTTATCCTCAATAGTTTTCTTCTAAGATTGAGAAATATTAGGGTTTATCTAGTTCATACCCTTGAAGTATCTATGGATTGAAAAAATATCCCCTTCATACATGGGAATAGGGTATTTTCCATCTTTGTATTTCAATATGAAATCTTTTAAAGAGTTAAGAATATAAAAGTGTAGACTCAAAGGCACAACATTCCTAAAGTAGTTTAGAAAAATGAATAGTGACCATCTGAAAACATTATACCTACCTTCAAGCATGATATATTACATCAGATGAAAGGAAACTTCTCCAAATGGCCTAGGAAGAGTTTCACAATCAAATCCATTGTGCAGAGTCTCCAATGTTTCCCCTATCTCTATAAAAACCTCCTTATCTCTTTTAAAATCTCTAGATTAGAATATCTTTGTTTGTTCTATTGTCAATGTTGGGCCATTTGTTGAGATAATTTAAGACCCCACAAGGTGGCAAGGGCTTCAAACTAATGATTGGACTTGACACCCATATCTCTTGTATATGCTACTAAAAAATTACCTTGATTGTCTCTTAGAATACCACCTCTTCTAGCTATTCCTAGGTTCCCTTTGGTAGCTTGATCAAAATTGAGATTTAATCAGCCCAAGGGGGGGTTTTCATTTAGTTTTTTTTCTAATCTCATCTTTAGGATTTATCTTACCAAGACTAGAAGTGTCAATGTTCCTATTAAAAATGAGAAGTTATTTTACCTAAAGAACGTTTTTACCTTTATTATTAGTTTTATTGTTATAATTATCTAGGACGGCCTCAATGATCCTTTTGGATAACACTTTGACAATACATTTCTTTTCTCTAAGGATACTACTATTATGCTCTCCCCAAATGCCCTAAATGATATGAGGCAAAGAGAGCTTTCATATTTTATTGAGCAGATCATTTCAAAATGGACACTCCCATGGCTACCATACTTCTAATAGAGTACCTACATGAACTTACACAACATTGCATTTAAAGAGAATATAGCTCGAAATATCCTGAGTAAGGTCAAGCCACAAGTAGATAGAAGATGGTTTCATTATCTTTTTCACACAACATGCATCTATTAATCAGAATGCAATCTCTTTTTATTAGATTATCCATGGTTAAAATTCTATTTTAAGTTACTATTGAAAGGAAACAATTTATTTTTCAAATTAACCATTTATTCCATAAAGTCTCTCACTTAATATTAAAACTAGGATTATGTTCTAAAAATGAGTAGCCTGATTTTACTTGATATTAGCCATTAAAAGACTCCCTCCAAACAAGCTAGTCTTATCTATTATCGAGAGGTAAATGGAATTTTATCAATAAATTATTCAAATTATTTAAACTTAGAGTGTCTTCATAATTAAGGTTATCTAAACTCAAATCTCGAGATCTTCACACCTTCAACCATATGTCAGTAATCGTGTACCTTATGTCCATACTTGTTTTGAATGTCCTCTTGAAAGTGATACCAAATATTGTTTTGATTGAGGGGATGATCAATGACCTATGTATCCTTAAAAAATTCCATCTTCTGACCATTATCAAGCTAGTACTTAGAACCAATGGAAATAATATCTTTATTTGAAATCAAAAAATTCTAGAAGTGTGAGCCCCTAACAAATTGATCTTAAAAAAAATGCACATTAGATCACGACCCTATAAGTATTTGAAACTCAAAATTTTAGCCCATATGGTATTTTTGTTAACAAATCTCCAATTTTTTTTTGAAATATACACTTTATTCATTAGATGAAGGTTCCAGAGACCAAGACTGCCATATTTTTTGTGAACACAAACTTTATTGTAGGCTAGAAGATGGAATCTATTTCTGTCTTCAGTTCTTAACCACATGAAATTCCATTGAATTTTTATTAGCTTCTCTTAAATGATTTTAAGAAAGCTGAAAAGAGAAAGGAGATACACAGGGAGGATTTGGAAGACACTCTTGATATCAAAAGTTTATCTTCTTGAGATAACAATTTACCTTTCTTGCCTACAAGCTTCTTTTAAAACATCTCAATTAGTAGATTCCAATTAGATAATGAAAGGTGGTTACTAAAGAGAGGCATGCTAAGGTAGGATGAAGGTTAGACTTTTATTTGGTAGCCTAGTAAAAGAGCAATTCTAGTTTGTCTAGCAGTAGAAGTATTAAAAAAAAGACTGAGCTCTTATCAAAATTAACTTACTGATTAGAAGCCTTTTCATACATTACCATATTTTTAGAGTTATAACATCTTGAATGGTAGCCTCAGCTAGGAGAATGGAGTCATCTGGAAATTGTTGATGGGAGACATGTTCTATAAAATGAGCTAGTCTAAATCCTTTTAAATTAGTTGAGTTAATTGCTTTAGAGATGAATTTACTAAAATAATCAACCATAATGATGAATAAAAAAGGGGAGATAGGGTCCCCTTGTTTTACACCTTTGGAAATGTTGAAGAAACTTTGGGCAATACCATTAACAAGCACCAAAAACATACAAGTGGAAATGTAAGATCTGATGACTTTTTGAAATTTATACTAAAAACCAAATTAAGCTAACACTCTATACAAAATCTCTAATCTAATCTATCATATGCCTTATCCATGTCCAAATTTAAGATCATTGCAAACCTATTACTCTTGGTCATTGAGAGAATAGATTCATGAATAATGATAACACCCTATTGAATTTGTCTACCGAGAAAAACGCTACCTTATTAAGACTGAATAGTATTTTCCATGATTGGTTGCTACCTCAATGATATAATATTAGTGATGATTTTATAAATATAATTACAAAGACTGATAAGATGAAAATTAAAAAAAATCGCCACCCCTTCCTTCTTATGGATTAACACTAAAAAGGTGTGATGAAATTATTTTAATAGTGTTGATAAAGTAAATAATTCATTGATAGATTCAACCACATCATCTCCTATTATGCCCCAAAATTTTTGGAAAAAAGTGATTGGAAACTATCCAAACTTGGGGCTTTGTCAAGATTCATTTTGTAAAGAATAAACTTTAGATCTTAATTTGTATTAGCAGTTGTAAGAGATTTATTTTCCTTCTAATTAACCAATTTAGGAATCACATGGAAGGATTCTTTCTCAAATATTATGTTTTTTCTAAAATAATTTTTGGACAAGTTTTTGAAGAAAATAATACTTTCACGATTAATTTGTTTTGAATCAGATGTGATATTCCCTTCACTATCGATAATTTCATTGATGGCATTATGCTTTTTGTGCTTTAAAGTAGACGTGTGAAAAAACTAAGTGTTTATATCCCCTTCCTTGAGCCAAATATTTCTAGATTTTTGTCTCCAAAGTGTGACTTCCCTCACAGCCATGGTATGATATTCACATAAGAATTGTATTTCCCTATTTTTATTTTTAATATCATAACCTATATTTTTAATCTCTTATTTAATCTTTGAGATTTCATATTTAAAGATTTATTTTGAATAAGTACATTTCCAAACACTTGTTTATTCCATTATTTTATTTTAAATTTCACATTTTTCATTTTTTTAGCTAGCTTAAACATAGTTGAACCATTTACATTAAAGGAACACCAATCTAAGATTTGATCATGTATATCAAGATGAGAGAAACACATGTGTTCCATCCTAAAAGGATATCTATTTTCTTTGTTATCTTGGTCAACAAAACATAACTCAAGGGGGTTATGATTTGACCCAATCTAAGGGAGTGCCTTTAAAGACAAATCCTTGATCATTAACCTATCCAAAGATATATATTTTTTGTCCAAACTGCATTGTATAACATTATCTCCTTATAACGTTTAATCCATGTAAATTTAGGTCCTTTTAACTCCAAATCAACCAACCCTGTATCCAAAATGAGGGATGAGAAATCCCCCATGCTGTCAAAAAAAGTAAGGTTCCCTCCTTTTTTATCCCCTCAATGTAAGGGAGAGTTGAAATCTCCCACCATGATCCAAGGGAAATCTTTGTAATTATTCCTAGAAGTCCTAATATCTTCCCAATGTTTTCTATGAGCTGATGTAGGGTTAGGAACATATATATTGGAGAAGATCCATTATTTACTATCTTTCATATCTGTAAAGAGAACTACCACATGATGCTGAGATTTGAGAATAGCTTCCCCCATCAATAAATTAGAATCCCAAAAAATGATAATCCCTATAGAAGACCCCAAAGCACTAAAAAAGTGGTTCTAGATTTACTCCAATAAGTTTTCTTATGATTCATAATGAAATTATTCTTTAACTTGGATTCTTGGATAGCTAAAATAATGGGTTTGTGAGTCCTTCTAAAATCCCTAAAAGCTTTTTTTAGGAACTATGCATTTTTATGATATTATAAGAATAAAATAACTTTTAGTATTAGATATCATTGTCAACTATTACATGTTAGATCAAAAACAAGTTATTTTATCATCATATATTAGATCCAAGGTCAAAATAAGGTTAACTTAGTATCAAATATCAAGAATTTATCTAAATTTGAGGATAATTTTTTACCAAATGATTGAGTAAAATGAATGTTCACCAATATTTTTTAATAGAATTTGTAATTAATAAGTGTATTAACTTTAATTAAGATAAAATGATTTGAAATATAGATAAATTTGTAAACAACTTATAACTAGTAAAATGAAAGCAAAGTACTAAAATAAAAAAAATACAATCAAATGAGAGAAGGTTAACTATGAGGAACAAAAAATATTTAGTTTTTTATTATCTGTATGATAATTGTGTGTGATTAGTAAATTACTAGATATGATGAACATATCTGACTGTGAATGTGAATGTGAATGTGAAACTATGATTATAATTGTTCAGGATCATGATAGTCAAAAAGGGGACATGATCAAATGGTACTACTTTCCTTTATTCATTGATTCTATCCTATGCAAAAAATAAGGTAACTTAAGTAAAATTCACTTACATCTACTTAAAACATTTTTGTGTGTGAAAAATTGATCTTCAAATGCATGCAAATGACCTGAAAATAACTTCATCAAAGTTTAAAACCCTAACAGGGTTTGTAATAGATAAAAACCTACAAAGAAAAAAGTGGAGTGTAATGGACTAAGATGACCCCAATCACCCCAATGATGATTGATCATTGCCTATGCATTTGATACTCTGAATATTGAAATAAATCCCAAATATTTATCCTACTTAGAATTCTTTGTGTGATTGTGCTCCATTCACTACATGTATGAATCTAGAGATGACTTGAATAATTGATAATGTTTTAATTTTAATTTACTAAAATATGCTCTATAATTGGATAAGGAATGTTTAAAATTATTATAATTATATTGGGAAATAATAGGGAAGCTTTCCTTAGTATGTAATAGTGTAATTGTGCCTAAAAATTAAAATTTATGAGTGATAAAATAGGTGACTAAGTGTGTATCTATAACAATATGAAATGGGAAAACCTCATACTACCTATCTAATAATATAGACCAATCTATAATGGTGTTTATAAATTTTAAAATTAATTATTTCTAAGGTGAAGGTTAGGATCGATCCATAGGAGGCAAGATTGATTACCACTATTGACCTGTATTGGTCAATCCTGCCTTGAATGGAAACATGAGAAATTTAGAATATTAGATGTTTGTATAGATGCTTAGATCATTTTTAGAAATTAATAAATTTATGTAGGTGTAAGATAACACGTTAAAAATGAAAATATCTATATAGCTTTTTAGGATAGAGTGAGGTAGATAAATAAGTCTAGATTAAGCACTCAATTCAATTAAAGTAAAAGTGGGCCAAAACTAACATTATCAAGTATTTATGACCAAATTTGAATGACTACATATATATTATTTTATATCTAATATTAATCCTTATCATCATCCTCATCACAATTATGTAAGTACTTTTATTAAACCACCACCATGAATGATTATTGATGTCTTCATCATCACTATCATCATTTGCATCCTCATTTGAATGTTTCAATCCATATAAATAAATGAAATTATAACTTAAGTTTAAAATTAAAAAAGACCTTAATTGAAACATATTAATATTACAAACAACATATGCAAGCAAGTATACTATGGGATGTGCATGATGTTCCATACATAACAAAACATATAAATAATTAAGCTACAAATTTATAAATAAATACAACCCAATTTTAATTTTTTAAACCCTAGTTATCCCTAAAATATAATCTTGGGTTTCTAAACTTCCTATTTAATACTTTGAAAAACTAATACTTTTTTATATTTCTTCCACAACATTGATGTGTCTCAGGAGTGTTTCCAACCTTCCTCTATTTTCACTTGGATGTGATAATTAGGTGGTTGGATTTGGAATTTGGATTCCTAAAAAAAAATAAAAAATAACATTATAACAGTTATAATTATATAAGAACAAATAAAAAATACTAACTAAGAAATGTATAAATTTTGAATGTTAAAATTGTGTAAGCTACCACATCTAATTTTGGGTATGGCATACCCAAATGGATCAGGCCATGTTCAAGTCCTAGGTGAATTTTATGGAAGAAATACCCTTTGGTTATGGAATTAAAGCTTAAGGACAACCCATAAGTGGAATTCACTAAATAAAAAAAAAAGTGCCTAATTATTTTGATGAATAGTAGTTTAATGGGTAAATATTGCATGCATAAATCACTATAATAAGAAAAAAACCTAAGTATATGTTAAAACAATAAATTAAAATGACTAGATATGAAATATGGCTTAAATAGAAAGTGGAAGTACAAATAAATGATTAAACTTGAAATATGAATGAAGAAAAGACAGAGATGAAAATAGGCATTCTTAGGAAGAATTATAAAAATTTTAAATTGGAAATAGGTTTTGTATCTCATTGTTCTACAAAAAATAAAATTTTATCTAAACTGTATTTGGGAAAAAATTGGTAGTTTATTGATTGTGTATCATACATAATCAACATGCTTTTGATTATGTACCTTTACTGCTATCAATTATGTACCATGACATAGATTGTGTACTCTACTAAGTTTTTAGCCTTGATTTTTTTTAGATAGGTGCATAAACTAATGGAAAGTAAGGATATGTCTTTTATTTATAAAATTAGGTTGAAAAATGTTTTAAAAATGCTTGTCTTTCACTCCTTGACCTAGTTCTCAAATTTGGCAACAAAATATTATGTGATTGCTAGCTGACTCATAAAAACTATAGAGGAGTTGAAACTACATATCTCACATGCTTTAAATCAAAGTTAATGTAGTTATTTTTGCATGTGAGTGGAATCTAAACCTAAATGAGAGATATGGATTCAATTTATCTCTTTAGATAATAAAATGAAATTATATGATCCTAATATAACCTTCTAATGGCACAAGGTGATGATGGCAAAAAACTTGGAAAGATGTAGATGCAATGTAGACTCAATGTGAAAATTCTTTATTAACTATAGTATATTTATAGATAAAACTTAATGTGTGTTTATGTAAATGGCTTTTAATATATCTATATTATTGGAGACATCACTCAGTAATATGACTAAGGATTGTATTCTATATATATGGATCTTTAGGACATATTGAATATTGGACAACCATGTGAAATAGTGATAAGATAAATTCAAGGTAGGTGTAAACAAGACAAGGTATAATAGACCCATAAAAGCATGAGGGGTAGAATTGGAAAATCATTGATACCATCCAAGATAAAATTGGCAAACCATCGACTCTGCCCCAAGAGGAAAAAAACTAAAAATGTAGATAAGTGGTCAAAGAATGGATGAACAGGATACTAAATTTGATGATAGGTAAATTTGATATGAATACAAGTAAATATATATGGATAAAAGCTAGATAGAATCTAATTTGGGTCAAAAGGTGTCAAAAAAATCAAATTTACCCAAGTGGACCAAGTGTGGAAATGCATGACAAAGATGTAATATAAAAGGGTGTTATACCAAAATTATGTGCCTAAATAATTCCCCAATTTTATGTGCATGTGCATGTGAATTCATGCATGTGTCAAATTAAAAAAATAATTGAAGCACCTACCTACACCTACCTTAGGGAAGGAAGGATGAAAAATCTAGATGTTTAAGCTAGACTCTAATCATATGTGTTGATAATTCATGTGGAATATGGATTTGTCTAGTAAATAAATAAAAGTAGTCAATGCCTCAATAAATCAATGTGAGTATAGTAAAATGAAATATAAATGAAAATATTACCATAGGAATGAATATACCTAATGGTATATAATAAATTATACCACTCCTAATATCTCCTAGATAACTTTAATTGAATTAAAACCTGCTTAGGTTTTCTTAGGCCTTAATAAATTTTAGAGTAAGTTATTGCAACTCATATATACTTCTTGATCAAGGAAGCACATATGTATTACATCTCATTTCATATAGGTTATTACTTAAAACATAGGTGTAGAATATCTAGATATATGCCCCCTTTTAAGGTGAGGGATACAATAATTATTCTTGTACATCACTCATATCAAAAGAATGAGTTACATGCATCACATGTTATCATATAATATATCCATTCAACCATTATAATATTTTGTAAAAATATTTATAAACACATGTATGTAGTTAAATAAAAATTATCATCATGTAAAGCTTGATTTTAAGATACAATCTCATTTGAGGATAGATGATGAGGGGAAAGCAAATGCCCAAATATAGATTAGTGATGGGAACAATGCAATGCTACAATATGATAAGATATGGAATTAGGAAACATATATAAATAAAATATATGTTACCTAGTATAAGTAGGATAATATAGTCTTTTTGATATATAATTAATGCAATATCAATCAACAAATGGGTAATGTGCCCTACTATATTTAGTATAGTTTTCACCATAAGATGGGTCCAAATTGATGTTTTTTGATATTTTTTCACCAATTTTTTCAAAAAATAACGTTTAATTAGATGTCACAAAGTTGGAACACATTTGATGTGACTAGATATCTTTATTTTGATAGAGTTATGTTGGGTTTGAATTATGTTTGTGCCATGTTTTTTCTAAGATAATTCCAACAGTTCAAGTTTAATTGATGCTTATTTTATACTAGAAATTAGCAAAAAATAGTTATCATATATGTTTATAAGTATATATGAAATTATTGTTATTATTATATATAATATATTTGATAAATATTGATGGAAAAAATTATGTAAATTTTTTTAATCAATGTTTCAGATCACACTCCATGAACCAAAATTAGGATGAGAGAATGAAATGAATTATATTGTAGACTTAGGTTATTATTTAAAGATTCTAGAAATGAAGTACATTGATGTCAGGTAGATCTAAAAAAGAATATTAAAGAGGTAGATTAATTAAAAACATGTTAAGAAGATAATGGAGCTAAAATTAAGGAAGCTAAAAAATTGGTTTAATTTTAATGCTGTAGTTAAAAAACCTAAAAATAACTACCCTTAAAGTTTAATAAAACTCCCAAATTAAAAAATGAAGAGAGATTAAAAAAAAATTATTACATATGTTTATTTGGAAAAGGAAGCAAGAAGTTACATATTAGCCATGACATTGTCAAAGAATGTTAAAAATATTGCTAAGAGATAGAAGATATTATAAATTAATGAATAGGATAATGAAAAGAGAATGATGTAAGAAAATAGTATTTAAAAATAGATAAAATGATATGAAGAAGAGGAAAGGAATAAGAGGGAAAGCGACTAGAAAATACATGAGAAGATAAACAACTCATGTTAGGAACGAAGGAAAAATAAAGATAAATTCGATGTTTTTTTATCAAATTAATGATTGGTCATCGAGAATGGTTTAATTCTATACCTCCATCCATGTTTAGGTTGTTATCATACTCACATATTTAAATAGCTTTTCTTAGGTGATGTTTGAAGTAGTGGTCCTTTATAGCCAAAACATTGGTATTCTCGATACAAATATGATGATGGAGAGTGTTTTCATAAAGTAGAATTCACTAATATTTATTTTTTAATATCTGTTACATGTTAATTAACCTTCATGTTGATGGAGTGATGCATTTATCTAATGTAAGATATCTCACATGAAAAATCAATTTTTTACACTCCACTTTAAAGAGTTGTTCTAAATTATCTTTAGATGACTTAGCCATCCTTTTAAGTTTACTATGAGGAGAAACATAGTGTGAATGTTCTTAGTCTTTATTTTTTTTGAAATTTTATTATATATTCCCTCAACATATGAGAGGTAATCTTTAAGTTTATTAAGGTTATTATTCCCATTTCTAGTATTTCTAAAAGTGTTCCTAGCTAATTTGATGGATCTATAAATTTGTTTCCCTCTATAGACATTATTCTTTAAAAAATTGGTTAGATTATTGATCTCATCCTATATATGATCACAATCATAAATTCTTAGAGCTCTCATGGCAAGGGTTTTTAAGACCTCTATTTTTTGAGAGGGATGATGGTGTGAATTCATGTGAAGATAGAGGCTAGTGTGAGTTTATTTTCTATACACCTT
Source organism: Torreya grandis (assembly GCA_037957365.1). Lineage (NCBI taxonomy): Eukaryota > Viridiplantae > Streptophyta > Pinopsida > Cupressales > Taxaceae > Torreya > Torreya grandis. The sequence continues at coordinate 137,126 of JARHVA010001570.1, forward strand.
TTGAGATAAAGATCCATCATATTTTATAGAGAGGAAGATGTATAATAAGGGGAAATTTATCTTAGATTACAATTCTTTTGTGAACTTGATGGTATAAAAACCTTATTTAAGTGGCTATGGAAATCTTCTATTTTTTCCAAACTATATGGCTAGTTGACATGAGTATCATCTATGTATCTTTTCCATAAAATGGATTTTAATGGGAAGTATTTTAGAGAAGTCTTTGAAGTATTCCATAATTTTTTTGGCAACAATAGGTGAGAGAGGGGATCCCATTTCCACCCCTTCTATTTTCTCATAAATGACCCCTAAGAAAGAAAAAATGTGGAATTTAAACAAAGAGCTACTAGATAGGTAGTCTCTTAATCCATATGATTACCTACCACCTTGATAGTGTCATCAATAGGCACCTTTGTGAATAGTTTCACCACATCAAAGCCAACTAAAATCTATTCATTAGAGACCTTCTTATCTTTAATAAAATTAACAAAATAAGTGGAGTATTTGATAAATGAAGAAGTTTTTACTACTAATGGTTTAAGTTTGTTGGCTAAATATGAGGCTAAGGCATAAGTAGGAGAGTTAGTGGTATTAATTATCGATCTAACAAGGATCCTCTCCTTATGAATTTTTGGGGTGACATAAATTTTATGAGGGATATTTTTTGTAGGAGAGGAATTTCTTAGTGTTTTCATCTAAGGAATATTAATTTATATATATTTTTAAATGATTTTAGAGATTTTGGAAATTGGGTTGGAAGCTAATACTTTGTAGATCCCACTATTCTATAAGTGGTTAAGCATTTTATAATTGTAGTCACTCTTGTTTAAAATAACTGTTGCATTCCCTTTATCCACTTTAATGGTAACAATATTATCATTCATATTGAGATATTTTAAGGCATTTAATTCATCTCTAGAGATATTTGACCTAAGGATTTTGGATTTCCTTAATGCAACTACACATTCTTGTATAATCTCCTCTGTCAAATCCATATGTAGTAACTTTAACACATTTTTAATATCCACTAACAACTCTTATTTGAAAATATACCTAGGGGTAACAACAAATACTAGAACCTTTTTTGAAATATTGAAAGAGGGATGATCTAAATACAAACTTGATAAGTTAACTATGAGTTTTCTCTCTAATTTATCTATAGCTTTATGAGATAAAGTGTACTTTATTTTATTAGAAGTAATTGAAGTCAAGGTTCCAATGTAAAGCAAAGGGATACTTGAAAATGGAAGAGTAAAATTACATAATGCATTGTCCTCCTTATTATAAAGTTTGTTTGAAATAATTGTGATGGGAGGGAGGGAAGAATTAGTTTCATTTAGGGAGGAGGTTAATAAAGTCTGGTCATATTTTAGAAGAACATTAGGGTATGTCTTAGCTCCAAAAACTAGGTTATGTTAATGAATTTACTCAAGACAAATTGTTTAAAGGTTCTAAGTTTCACATTTAAAAGTGATCGAATGATGTGAAATATAATAAAGATGCACAAACATACTCAAGATAATTATTAAAAGAGACATGATTTTAAGGAATAAGTTGGTGAACACATGATAAACGAGTCAGAATTGGTGACATATTTATCTGATTTCAAGGAAATAAATAGTTGAAATAATGAATGAGGAAATTGAGAGGGTGAAGAAAACATTTTATAAAAGCATGTTCCCAACATAATAATTCATTTAAATTAATGCAAGAAATAGAGGCATTATTCAAGGGGCTCATCCATGGCTCAAAGAATGTATCTATACTATTGGCCAAGTGATATAATGCCTCCAAAATAGAGGAAACCACCAAGTAGGTTATATTAAAATAATTAATATTATTAACTTATTATGTATTTGGTTATATTATTATAACCAATATTTTTATTAAGTTGCATGAGTTTTTTATTTTCTTATTCCCATCAACTCTTTATTACACCTACCTCCTTATTTGTAGGTGCTTTTTATTTGCCTATATATTAGGCTATCTTCATGTTGAATGCTATCACATATTATTTTTGGCTTCACTCCTATGTATTGATTAATTCTATATGGTTTCAAATTTAATGGTTGGAAGATCTTGGAGGAAACTTGGAAAGAAAGGCTATGAGGGAAATCTTGTCAGGGAGGACGCATAGTGAAGATATGCACCCCATGAAGATTTTGTATGAGAGAAGAATTTATTTGAAGCTATCTATTATGTGGGATGATCTAGTGAGCAAAGGTGTCATTCAAGAGTTTTCCAAATATTGTTATAAAATATAAATAAGTATATAGGAAGAAAGATGTTGCAGTTGGGTGTCAAGGAGAGATAAGACATTTTTATGTGTTGGCACTCTAAAATAAGAGAATTCTAAGGTGTGGTGCCATTCTACTTTGAGAAAAAATGAAATTACAAGGTATAAAAACATTATTTCATATTTTGACATTTATTCTGACCTATGGGAGATTACAATAAGGTGTAGTAGTGTGGAAATAATAAATATTAAGAAGAGGGTGTTGTGTGAAGATTTAAACACTGATATGTGGAAAAAGGCACTACGTGATGCCATTTTAGTATTTATTCTTAATTTTTATCTTATAAAAACTCTCAAACATAAATAAAGTGTTGATAATGATCATAAAGGAAGAAATATGTTGTTACTAGTCCATCTGGACAACCAACAAGGAAGAAGGAGGATGCACAGGTGCACATGCTATGCCATTTCTCTAAGCAGTAAAAAGTGTTATTTTATTGGCTTATCTTTTATGAAAAGTTTTAGACAAATTTTATTTCACCCAATAATAATTAATTTGAATTTTGTTTTTTCAAAAAGTGAGAATTTTTTTTTTTTTTTATAAATTTGCCTAGAAATTTTGTTTGGAAAATCACAGTTAATTCTATTGAGAGCAAACTGTAAATTTAAAACTCTTGAAAATTTATCACAATTTAAAATTTTTATCTCTAATATGATATACACATAATATTTATAAATAATGTAGAATATAATTTAGATCAACACAACACAAAAGATATATGTGGGTCAAGATGCCCAAATACTCAATTTATGTAGAAATAGAATACCCTTAAAGTAGGGCAATACCATAACATACTTATTTAGGAAGGAATAAATCCATAATGTCTCTTAGATGAGACAAACTCTAATATCCTCTTACAATAGAAGACTCAATGCTTAATTCATTCCTTTACAATGATAATCATCTCCTTTATATAGACCTCTATCTAACTAACAATGAATGGGTAACCTTCTAATCCTAGTGTAGGCTAACCATTACCCAATGCACTAATTCCAAAAGTTACTCCATTATCCTAATATATTGGACCCATATAACTAATTAAGGGGGATATGTGCCAGATGTTGGCATCTCCATCAAGCCATATAATTTAATATATGATATCCCTAGGTACATAACATTCATTCCCTCCTTGACATGTTTCATCCTCAAAACATAGGAAGAAACCAAATAATTAGTGTGCTTCAAATCATTTCACACTTGTCTCCAAGCTCAATCATACAACCACCTATATGTGATCCTTTCAGGTGATAGATTTCCAAACTTATTTCTAAATGTCAATGTGTTACTCTGATTCCATTCATGATCATAACTATATCACCTTGGTATCCATGGATAATTATTCCTCCTTTGATTATATGTACCATATGCCACTGCGCTACTCTAATTCCATTCATGACCATATTATTTATTATTCCCTACATAATCATAGTTATTTCCCCACTGATTCCATGTTTCACTACTACTACTACTACTACTACTACTACTACTACTACTACTACTACTACTACTACTACTACTACTACTACTTCTTCTTCTTCTTCTACCTCTCCTTTTACCCTATCTATACTCTTCTCATTATTATCATGCTTGATTTCTTCTTCTTCTTCATCAATTGCATGTTCTCCCTCATTGTCATTATTTTCTTCCATTGATTTTTTTATTCATCATTTACATTCTCTTCTTCATTACCATCATTATTTTCTTCCTCTTATTCATCATCTCTTTCTTTTATATCCCATCGATCTAGGAAGACTTGTTCCATTTCTTTCCATGAAGAATACCTTTTTGCAAAGCTCAAATATCTAAACCAATGTTATGCAATCCTAGACAAAGAAAGAGAAAAACATATTTTACACGAAATTGTTTGAGTGTTATTCTCCTTAAAAAGGAGCCACCATTCTCTAGCATCAATATCACCCTCCCCTGAAAATACTTGCAACTTCATGATCCAAAAAAAATCCTAAGGTTAATGAAATACCCTAAAATGTCAATAAATTATTAAAAATTGATCAAAATAGTCCCCAAGTATTAATTTAGCTTCCCCTTATGATAGTGGAGCTTTCATAAAAATTTTGTGAAAAACTTCCATAAATTTTGGCCAATCGAGCGAATATATGAAAAAGCATAAAATAGAAATAACTCACTCTGAATGATTCAAAAAAATCTGATTTTTTTTTTATATCTTTATTATATTATGATAAATAATAATTAAAAATTTCACAAAAACACCCCTTATATTTTAGAATATATGATGAAATGAGTACAAACCCTAAAATATCAATAACTCCCTCAAAACAGATCATAAAGGCTAGATTTTTTGCCTGAGACTTCCTTAAAATATTTTTCATATGAAGTAAAAAAATTATGCAAAAAATTATAAGTTATTGAAAGATATTTATGCTTCTAAAAAACTAGGGTTTTGCTCCACACAAATTACCCAAATTGAATCTTTGATACCACTTGATATGATTTGCACTTATAATATTTAGAAATAATGCAAAATATTATATAGATCAACACAAAACAAAAGATATAGGTGGGCCAAGATGCCCAAATACTCAATATATGTAGAAATAAAATACCCTTAAAGTAGGGAAACACCATACAATAATCTTTTAGGAAGGAATAACTCCACAATGTCTCTTTAAGAGGACAACCTCCAATATCCTCTTATAATAGAAGAGTCAATGATTAATTCATTCCTTTAAAATGATAATCATATCCTTTATATATACCTCTATTTAAATAATAATGGATTGATAACCTCCTAATCCCAATGTAGGCTGACCATTACCCAATGCACTAATTCTATAAATTACTCCATTATCTTAATATATTGGACCCATATAACTAACTACGGGGGATGTGTGCCACATGTCATCATCTCCATAAACCTATATACATTATTATATCATATCCCTAGGTACATAGTAGTCTCTTCTCCAAAGAAAAATTATTTTTATAAACATAGATATAAAAATCTTGAAATAATTATTTTTGTCATTTTATAGCAACTTTTTAAAATACAGAAACTTTAAAATTTCACAAAATGTAACAATTTTTTTGCTAAAATTGGTAGCGTTGTCCAATTTTAGGTTAGATTTAGTTTTTTTTTGTAAAATTCATTATAGTTCTTTTATTTAATTATTTTCATAAATACTAAGTAAAAATGGCTAGTTTGTAACATTTGCTGTTGCCAAATTCTCAAAAACTAAATGGAAAAAAATTTAGCTTATGGAGTCAAAGGATACTTATGATAAGTGATTATATGAACATTGACCAGATTGTCCTTGTTAAAGAGTCTAGTTTAGTTGATCAACCAAATGACTATGATAAATGTCATCATGAGGCCCTCATGTTATTGAAATTATCTATAGTAGATAATTTAATAGTAGAAGTTAGAAATGCTAATAATTTACTAGAATTGTGGAAACACCTAAAGACAAAATATCAGGTTTCTAAAGTTAGTAAAATTTTGTACTTAAAAAATATTTTATTTTCCACTGGGATGCAAGATGGTGGTTTTTTTTAATGAATATTTGTTGTATTTGAAGGACATTTATGATCAATTAAAGGAAGTGGGAAAGCATGTAGATGAGAAAGACATCATTACTCTAGTTATGCATAATTTACCATCTTCTTATGATTTTTTTATAGAATCATTACACATGATTACAAAAACATAGACATTAGAATTTGAGTTGTTGTTAGCTATTATCATATAGAAGAAAAGGTGGGAGGAACAGTCTATTACTTTAACATTAGAGTCTACAAAAATTACACTCATGGCATGGTCACAATGCAAAGGTACTTCTAAATATAAATAAAAGTATTTTTATTGTAATAAAATTGGTCATGTGAAGAAATATTTTTGTAAGCGATAATATGATTTGAAAAATTAGAAAAAGAAATAACAAAATTAAAATGTGGCTAAAGAAGATGAAAATAATTCAACATGTGATTTTGCATTTGTGGTGATATAGGATTAGTCAATGAAGTCAAAAATATGGTATTTTAACTTAGGTGAATCAAAACACTACATATGTCACAAAGACTGGTATGTAAACTTTGTAAAAGATGATAGTTACAACAAATTAGTTTTCTTAGGTGATGGTTGGGTTCACTATGTGAAATTATATGGAAATGTTAATATTGATTTGAATTCTATTAGTTACACTTATTAGAATGTTCTATATGTTATTGACATGAACACAAATATTTTTTCCATTATCAAAATAACTATGAATCCTAACCTTTGTGTGGAGTTTAAAGGGAATAGATGCAAGGTTAGTAATTTTCATGCAAATAAAGTCATTTCTATTGGTATTGGTAAAAAGGGATTGTATAAGTAGATTAATCCCAAAATAACAAGAGAACATGCACTATCAATAGTTGAAATCACTAGTGAGGTATGGTCACCTCGGTTATGAGATTTTTCATACATTAAGTTAGACTAACATGGTGAATGGTATTCTATTAAAAATAGTCATAATGCATGTTTAAGATGTCAAATATATAAACCAATATTTGACATTGCTAAGGAATAAAGAGATAAATATGCACTGGATTTGGTACATGTGGGTTTACATGGTTCAATGTAGAAATATTTAATATCAGGAGATTTATATTACTTATTATGACTTTTCTAAGAAAATATGAGTTTATTTTATGCATATAAAGTTAAAATGTTTCTCTAACTTTTTAAATTAGAAATATATGGTAGAGAAATAGGGAGGGAAACATGTAAAATATCTTAGATCAATTAATGGGGATGAATCTATCTCTAATAAACTAATGGAATTATACAATAAATAAGGTATAACTAAATAATATTATACACAACAAAATGACATCATGGCAAGGTAGAACATGATAGTGATGGAGATGGAATAGTGTAGGATAACCAAAATGTACCATATCAGTATTGGGCATAAGCCATGAATACAATAGTGTATACTCTCAATAGAAGTCCCACATAAGCCTTGTAAAATGTAACTCTATAAGAAGCATGGTTAGGAAAAACACTTGACATAAGTAATTTTCATATTTTTAGATCTATAGCTTCTATATTGTGCAAAGTATTCATGTTTGTTGGTTATTGTGAGAAAATAGATGCATACAAATTAATAGATGTCTCTACACACAAAATTATAATTATTAAAGATGTTGATGTAGATGATAAGGTACCATTATTTGGTCAAAATACTAATAGTAATGTATTGATACATGTTTATGATGTTTATGGAACAAGTTCTAGTACTATATTTGAATAGGTTTAAAAAATAAAAATACCTTAAGTGTCAAGTTATAGTGGTAATAAGAGTGTTTATCACTCTTTAAAATTAGCTCAATAAGACAAACTCAAAAGGCCTAAATGGTACCATACCATGATGTAAGATGTTAAGAAAGATGAATTTCCTTACTTGTTGGAAGAGAAATCTACAAGTTAGTCAAATATAATGTGCAAGGTGAAGAGCGGGTAAATTTTGATCTTACTATTGTTTCATAGGTATATAAATCTATCACAAGTTTAAAGACTAAAGTCAAACTAAAATGGAAGTTTTCCATAAAGGTTGGTGAAAGAGGAAGGGGCATACATAAAAAACACAAGAATGTTATAAATAGTAAATGATCCAAATTTATTCAACAATGGAAATTAGTAAGTGTTGGGTTTTCAATGGCTCAACATAAAATATCTCTTAAGAGATATGATATGTTATTTATACTTGATGTATATTCTAATTTTTCTGCCTGAATTGATCATTCTAACAAATAGGTAAAGCATGAAACATTCAATATATGGTAAAAATTCAAGTAATAACATAATCTAGTGAACCCAATATTCAACACCATTTCCTACTCTACTTGGTAGTTGTAGTGGCTCACTACCCATGTACTATGGTAAGATTGATTGATGACAATAGGGACATTTGGATACATTTCTATAGTATAAGTAGATCTATCTTTGGTTAAGTTCATGTATGGACTTAATTTTATTATTATAATAATGATTAAAATAAGTAATTTAGTCATTTAGGGAGGGTATTAGAATAGTTAAGATTATTAGCTTATTATATGTTTGGTTATATTTTTATAACCAATATTATTATTAAGTTTCATGGGTTTTTTATTTTCTTATTCTTGTCAACTCTTTGTTAAACCTACCTCCTTGTTTTTAGGTGATTTTTACTTACCTATATATTAGGATATCTTCATGTTGAATGATATAACGTATTATTCTTGAAATTTATTCCTATGTATTGATTAATTCTATAGATTGTATGTCTTAGAAGTAAACTAACCAAAAATGAGTTCCTAACCGATGGCATTAAACTATGAGTTGAGAGAGGAGGAGCAGGTTGTAACAATATGATGTGTTGATCTTCTCCAATTAGAAAATAAAAATCTACCACTGAGTTATTGGGAAGAGTGAGTAGGGATGAAGAAAAATATCTAATTCTTAATCTTTTCTCAATAGAATAACATTGAAACTCAGGACCTTTAACATAAACTTTGATCATTAACTCATGTCTTGGCTAGCTTGAATGTCATTTTATAGTATGATATAACTTATTCAAACTGATAGGGACCAAAGGCATATTAGAATCCAAGGAAACCACTATTTGGTTTAGTTGGGAGTTGAGATGTTCTTCCTGCTTAGGATATTGTTAACTAGTACTATCATCTAGTCTGGGATGATGGTACAAACTAGAGAGGTTAATTTTTTTGTTTCTACCTTAAATCAAATTGTTCCTTTAATATTTCCATTGTAGAGAAAGAAGAGACATCAATTCTGATCCAGAAATCAATCCTTAAAGTTGACACAAGTTCAAGGTGTATATCCTTCAGCTTTGAAGATAAATGGTTAATCTTAGCTCTGGTTTTGCAGATCACATGCCTTAGTAATATATAATATCTCGATCAAAGATGTAAAAATTATTATAACAATGTAAATAATGGTTAACTTTGCCAAATTTTGGACAATCTCTATGATCCTGACATTGTTTGAGAAATGTTAAGTCTATAATATTATTTAATGGTTATATTCTAAATTTCTCAAGAAGTTTCACCTTAAGACATAATTCCATCCCATGAAGGGCATCAATTAAAGATACAATATTTCCATAGTCTATAACATATTTGATAAATATTTTTGGAAAAAAATATGTAAAACATTTTTAAGCAACGTTTTAGATCACACTCTATAAACCATCATCAAGATGAGAGAATGAAATAAATTATATTATAGACTTAGGTTCCTATTTAAATATGTTGGCAATGAAGTACATTAATGTTGAGTATATGGGAAAAATAATATTAAAGAGGTAGATTAATTAAAAACCTATTAATAAGATAAGGGATCTAAAAATTTGGTTAGTTTTAATGTTGTAGTTAATAAAACTAAAAACAAATACCCTTAAATTCTAATAAAACTCCCAAATTCAAAAATTAAGAGAGATTAATTTTTTTTATTATATACTTATTCATAAAAGGAAGCAAGAAGTTGTATATTAGTTATGACATTCTCAAATAACATAAAAAATATAGCTAAGAGAAAAAATATATTAGAATTTAATGAATAGGAGAATGTGTAAGAAAATAATTTTTAAAAAGAGATAAAACAATACGAAGGAAGAGGAAAGGAATAAGAGGGAAAATGATTACAAAATACATGAGAATCCATAAAAATCATGTTGGAAACTAAGATAAAGTAAAGAAAAATTCATTTTTTGATTAAATTAATGATTGGTCACCAACAAGGTTTAATTCTAGTCCTCCATCCCTATTTAGGTTATTATCATACTTGAAAATTTCAATAGCTTATCTTAGGTGACATTTGAAGTAATGGTAATATATAGCCAGAACCTTGGTATTGTTGATACATATATGATGGTGATTCTTGAAAGAGTGTTCTACTAAATTGAAATTCACTAATATTTATTTATTAATATCTGCTACATGTTCATTAACCCTCATGTTGATGGAGTGACTTGTTTCTCTAATGTAAGACATCACACAGGAACAATCAATTTTTTGCACTCCACTTAAAAGAGTTGGTTTTAAATTATCTTTAGATAACTTGACCATCCTTCTAAGTTTTATGTGAGGGAGAAACATAGTTTGAATGTTCTTAGTCTTTAATGTTTTGTAATTTTATTAGATATTCCCTTAGCATATGAGAGGAAAGCTATAGGTTTATTAAAGTTGTTGTCCTTACTTCTAATTTTTCCAAAAGAATTCTTGGATATTTTTAAGGATCTTGAATTGTTTTCCCTCTATAGACATTCTTCTTAAAAATAATGGTTAAATGATTTATTTCATCCTCTATATGATCCTCATCACAAATTCTTAGAGATCTCATGATAAGGGTTTTATACCCCTATTTTTTGAAAGGGATGATGGTGTGAATTCATGTGAAAATAGAGATCATTGTGAGTGGATTTTATAGACACATGTCAAGATAAATATACATTATATTTTCTAAAGAGGAGGATGTATACGAAAGTAAGTTTGCCCTCAGATTCCAAATATTTTTTGAAATTTATGGTATCAACAATATTATATAAGTGGGTATGGAAATATTATAAGTTTTCCAAACCATGTGAACATTTGACATAAGTTTTTTATATGAATCTTTTCCATCAAATGAGTTTTAACGGGAAGGAGTTTAGATCTAAGTCTTTAAAGTATTCCATAAACAAATCGTCTATAATAGGTAAGAGAGGGGAGCCCTTTGCCACCCCTTATATTTGCTCATAAATTACCCCTAATAAAGAGAAAAATGTGGACCTTATTAAATATCCACCAAAGAGGTAGTATCCTCATCCGTGTGATCACCTACCACCATAATAATGTCATCAATAGCCACCTTTTTTAACAGTGACACCACATCAAAGCTAACTAAAATATCTTCGTTAGAGACCTTCTTGTCCTTAATAAAATTAACAAAATGAGTGGTCTTTGATAAATTAAGAAGTTTTTCCTACTAATGTTTTAATTTTTTTTTCCAAAAAGGAGGCTCAAGCATAAGTAGGAGAGTTAGTGGTATCAAATATCAGTCTGATATGGATCCCCTCGTAAAATTTTTAGGTGCCATACATTCTAGGAGGGATATATTTTTTAGGAAGGAGGTGTTTCTAGGAATATTGATTTATTTCAAAAAAAAATTATAATGAGGACAACACATTATGTAATGATACTCTTCCACTTTAAACTATCCTTTTACTTGACATTGGAACCTCAACTTCAACTAGTTCTAATAAAATATAGTGCACTTTATCTCATAAAGCTATAGACAACTGGGATAAAAAACTCTTAGTTAATTTATCAAATTTTTATTTAGATCATCCCTCTTTAAATATTTTTAAAAAGGGTCTAATATTAGCTATTAACCCTAGGTATATTCCCATAGAAGATTTATTAGTGACCTATGGAGTCAGTAGAGGAGATTCGACAAGAATATGTAGTTACATTAAGGAAAGCCAAAACCCTAAGTCAAATATCATTATAGATGAATAGAATGCCATAAAAAATATCAATATTAATGATAATATTTTTATCACTAAATTGAATAAATGGAATTTAATGGTTGTTTTCAATAAGTATGATTACAATGCCAAAATGCTAGACCACTTAAAAAATAGTAGGAGCTATAAAGTATTGGCTTCCAACCTAGTCTCCAAAATCTCCACTATCATTTTAAAAATTTATAAAACAATCTTCCTTAAGTGAAAACACTAAGAAGTGCCTCTATAAAAAAGATATCACTCCTAGAATTTATGGCACATCAAAAATTTAGTAGGGGATTCTTATTAGACCGATAGTTGATACCATTGATTTTCCTATTGATGTCTTAGCCTCTTTTTTAGCGAATAAACTTAAATCATTAGTAGAAAAAACTCTTTAATTTATGAAATTATCCACTAATTTTGTTAATTTTATTAAGGACAAGAAGATATATAATGAAGATATTTTAGTTAGATTTGATGTGGTGTAACTATTCAGAAAGGTGCATATTGATGATATTATCAAGGTGGTAGGTAATCATACAGATGAGGAGACTACCTCTCTGGTGGCTCTTTGTTTAAAGTCCACATTTTTTAATTTCTTAGGGGTTATTTATGAGAAAATAGAAGGGGTGGAAATGGGATCCCCTCTCTCACCTATTGTAGCCAATTATTTTATGGAATACTTTAAAGACTTAGCTCTAAACTCCCCATAAAATTACATTTGATGGAAAAGATATGTAGATGATAGTCATGTTAACTGACCACATGGTTTATAAAAATTATAATATTTCCTTAGCCACTTAAATAATGTTGTTTATACCATAAATTTCACAAAATAACTGGAATATGAGGGAAACATTCCCTGCTTAGACATCTTCCTCTCTATAAAATTCAATGGATATTTCTCTAGAAAGGTGTATAGAAAATCCACTCACACTAACCTCTATCTTCATGTGAATTCACACTATAATCCCTCTCAAAAATAGGGGTCATAAACACCCTTGCCACTTGAGCTCTCGAAATTTGTGATGATGATCATATAGAAGATGAGATCAATCATTTAAATGATGTTTTTACTAATAATGGATACAACATGAAATAAATTTCTAGGGCCTTTGAATTAGCTATGAATGCTCTTGGAAAAACTAGAAATGAGGATGAAAACCTTAATATACATATAAATTTCCTCCCATATGTTAAGGAAATACCCAATAAAATTGCAGTTTTTAAAAGACTAAGAACATTCACACTACGTTTCTCCCTCACATTAAACTTAGAAGGATGGTCAAGTCGTCCAAAGATAATTTAGAACCAACTCTTTGAAGTGGAGTGTACAAAATTGATTGTTCTTGTGGGATGTATTAATTTGTATAAATAGGTCATTTCATCAACATAAGGTTTAATTAACATGTATTAGATATTAACAAATAAATATTAGTGAAGTGTGATTCAACAGAACACACTTTTAAGACTCATCATATTTATACTGAGAATACCAAGGTTATGGTTATAAAAGACCAATACTTCAAACATCACCTAAGAGAAATTATTTAAATCTGAAAGTATGATAAAAAACTAAACATGGACGGAGGTCTAGATCTAACCCTTATTGATGATGAATCATTCATTTAATAATTAAAAAAAATCCTCAGTTCCTAACATGAGAATTTGTTTCGATTCTCATGTATTTTATAGTTGCTTTCCCTCTTGTTCCTTTCCTCTTCCTTCAAAGTGTTTTATCTCTTTTTAAAAATTATTTTCTTACATTATTCTCTTTCTATTCTCCTATCCATTAATTTCTAATATATTTTTTCTCTTAGAAATATTTTTAACATTCTTTAACAATGTCATAGTTAATATATAACTTCTTGCTTCCTTTTACACACACACACACACAATAATAAATTAATTTTATTCTCTTTTCATTTTTGAATTTGGGAGTTTAATTATAATTTAAGGGTAGTTGTTTTTATGTTTATTAACCACAACATTAAAATTAAACTAATTTTTTAGCTCCCTTATATTCTTAACAGGTTTTTAATTAATCTACCTCTTTAATATTATTTTTCCCATCTACTCAACATCATTAAACTTCATTGCAAAAATATTTAAATAAGAACCTAAGTCTAAAATATAATTTATTTCATTCTCTAATTCTAATGATGATTCATGGAGTGTGATTTGAAACATTGATTAAAAAAAATTTACACAGTTTTTTCCAAAAATCTTTATCAAATCTGTTATGAACTATGGAAATATTATCTATTTAATATATATTATATTATTATATATAAATATTATATTCTTCTTAATATATATATCATGTGTATTTATTTTTCATAGTTATTATTTAAATCAAAATAGAAATAAACTAATTAAAATTTAATAAATCTAAGCATATATCCATGAAAGTACAAAATTCAGATCTATCTAAGAGGCTATACTCAACATTATGTCCAAGTGAAATAAATAAAACTAGGGTATAAAAAAAATAAAAAAGGCTAAGGAACAATCAATATTTATTACTCTTTTAAAATTATGGACCTATTTAATGACCATGAAAACTTATTGGATTTTGATCCTAAAATATTAGTCTTAGCAACCTCTTTTGGGTAGACATGTGCCCTACATAGGTTCATCCTGAGTAGAATCAAAACTACTGGGTCTATCTTTGTTCTACCAATTCTATTTTAAGTAGGGTTTATGAACCTAATTTTCTTGTCATTGATATGTTGTATCTTTTCTAGTGTTCCTTTACTTTTGATTTTTTGTTTCTCTAGGTAGAATATGTAGAATTTATGTTCTTCCTCTTTAACCTAACTTTACACTCCAAAAGAAATAAAGAGTTATGGAGTAAGGAAAACACCAAATAAGATTTGAAAAATGCATATCTCACATGCTTGAAATAAAATTTACATGTGGTTTTATGATTGTGTGGATGGAATAACTTGAGTGAGGGTTATAAAACTCCTCTTCAATAGAAGCAATAATTCAATTGTATATAAATTAATTCCCTCCTTGGTACAAGGGGAAATTTAAGAGACCAAAAATATAGTGAAAGTGTGTAAGATATGGTTAAATAAAACTATACACAAGTTATGAGGATTGAATTTTTATGCTTGGATATAGGCTTGAGCTATGATATTTAGATTTTATCCATGTGTCTATTCTATATTAACCCTTTATAAATGGATAAGAATCAATTGTATATATATGATGATGTAGGAAAATATTTGTGCATTAGATAACTTTAGAAATGAAAGGGGTGAGGTTAAAAGTGCATAATCAATGACCCATAAGGCTATAAGGAATATATATTCATAGGGAATGCATATATCTAGAGATGATAAAGTCTCATGTCTTGATGAGGATAATGATAACAAGTGATGTATAGTCAAGGATGCTAAAGGATAATTTTTTATATGTTTTAGACCAAAGGGATTTATTGGGACCTAAGTGGGTCTATAATAGTCCAAGAAACATGGTAATATTTATAAGTTTACTAAGTATGATAAATTGGGAATAAGACATTGTGAATAAAGGTCTTGTGCCAAATTTAGGTGCCTACGTAATTCCCCTACTTTGATGTGGGCATATAAATATGAGTGAATTAATGAATATGTCAAATTATAACTAAAAATAATTTTAAATACATACCTCCACTTAACTAAAGAAGAATAAAGGGATTTTATGATCTATACTCAACATAAACCTCCATCCACACAAGATTTTTATTTACCTGAAACAAGTGCCAATTGATACAAGAAGTCATTGCTCAAGATAGATATTTGAAGTTTGAATTTTGAATTTTGGAAAGAGTGTGTAGTAGATAATATACCTAGTTGGTATATGCTCCAAATATTACAACAACATAACTATACTTTGATAGTTTCTAAAACATAGCCAACACTTCTCTGAGAGTCACTAGTGCTTAATCCATTTATTCATAAAGGAAGTATACAAAATTGTTCACGTTTACTCCATTTTGATTTTTTTTGAAAATATTCCCATATATACACCAAATTTAAGGTGAGGGATGAATAATAATGATACAATCACTCATCTCATGTGATAATGTCAAATACCTCATATGTCAAGAAAATAATAAAGCCAAAGCATCAATATTTTGAAACATATTTAAATAAAATTTGAATATAGTTGATACCAACGAATTGTTTTTGAATATATGTTTCACATGTAAGTGTCAATATAAAATAACAAGGACAATCTAATATCATGTACAATGTAAAATGGTATGATGCTCCCATAAGAAAAGTAAAATAGGAACAAATAGAATGTCCCAAATGTGTTATAATATGCCCCTAGTTAGCTAGATATAGAAATGATAACACACATAAGTCACATGAACCCATACATGTATGGTAGAGACCATGGAAATTTTTGCACCAAATAAGTATAGTATAATATACACGATATAAATCATGGCTATAATCATAGAATATAAAATGGGTGATGAACATCATGGCTAAAAGCAACAAACAAAGAAAATGACCACACAAATTAGTGACCACACCCAAGATAGTGAAAAGATAAGTTAGTGAGACCAAATAAGGACATTTCCTACTAAATTTGACTACAAGAGCATCTTAGATAGACAAGGATACAAAAATAATCAAATTCATGCACACACAAACAAGTATTCACACATAATTTTTAATGTAACCTTGTACCAATTACAATAAATATATGCATGTGATATATAAGATCTAGGTACTATCATGAAGTATATTAACCAATGTAATCTAGCTAAAAGTGACAAAGGACAAGAAAGGAAAGATATCACAATGTAAATTTTGCTGAATGGAAATGCCCCCTAAAAATGTGGGAAAATAGCATGTGGTCCAATATAATGTAACTTAAATATCCATGGATCCCCCTCAATAATGCCATTAAAATCATGTGTAAATCATGCAAATGAAAACCTCTAGTATAGATGAATATGTAACCATGTATAAAATAATGTTTTTTTCTTTTTTTTTTAATTTTTTTTTTTTGCATTGTTTTTAAAAATTTAACTTGATATCCCACCCCTTTGATAGGAAAATTATATGAATCATGTATATAATAAGTATGATGAACATAATGTGATAAGATGTAAAATGATCTATAACGCATAAGAGTCGATCAATGTAATAATGAAAGGTACACATGTATAATAAAACCCAATCATAAGATACTAGGAATGTGCCATGGTCACATGATATATATGCAAAGATGGTAAGACCCATAAAATTATATATCCTAAGATAATGAATATGATGTACCTTTGGAAGAAAACATGCCCCCAATGTATGAGAACATAATATTAGGAAAATATGGCAAGATATTTACCATGAGTGATGACCTATCATGTGTCATGGTTGTGTAAGATCTATAATATGAACAAGTAATGGATATTTGTAAGTGAAAGGGATATAATATCTATATACATAGGATATGTCAATAAGAAACATGTGCTGGTATAATGACCCAATATCATAAGCAAGGATTATTGGTAGAATTGTCATTAGTTCATAATGTTTAATAGTTTTTTTTGTGTTTTTCATTCTAAGGTTGAGAGGTGGTCATGAATGTACCAAGATTTTATGTAATAATAAATAAACCCAACTAATTGGTATGATTTCTCCCTTATGTTCTTTATTAGCATTTGTGTTATTTTAGTATTCTTTCAATATAGGTCACTAATGTAAAATTATTATGCATTTATATTTTTATTATATTACTTATTTATATAATTTTGATAAACTCAAAAATATTCAAGATCATATATACACGTCTCATCAATCATTTGTAATATTTGTAACTATTTTTTCCTATATCATTCATTGTTGACAATTCCTTTAAGTGAGACACGTAGTGAGGGAATTTAAATTTCAGGTGGCAGAACTATCTCCAAACCATATACTAAATAATGACTTTCCCTTGTGGCTGTGTGAATAATTGTATGCTATACCCATAAATCATACACAATCTAGTTGTGCCAATCCTCCCCATGTTTAAGAACACTTTTAATTAAATGTTAATTATTTTTTTATTTATGGCTTTAGATTTTCCATTCTCTTATAAATAATATGGTGTGTAAAATGTGTTTCAATTTTTTGTAGTTTACATAAAAGTTCTTGATAGTCTCATTTTTGAAAGATGAATTACTGTTAGTTATTACAACATACATGATGCCAAACCTAGATTTGACATGCATCATAAGGAATATACATATAGACTCACCTATTTTATATTATAAATGGATAACCTTCACCCATTTGATAAAACATTTAGTAGGTGTAATGATGAATTTATTCCCTTTAGATGATGTATGATTTAGCTTCCTTATTAGGTCAAAACCCCAAAGTGAAAACAACCAAGGTGATAAAATAGGTTACATTTTTTGAGATGGAATATGTGTTATGTTTTTATGTCATTGGAATTATTTGTATATTTTTCATATTCTTTAAATTATTATTCTATGTAAGGCTAGTGGTAACTCATTCATAAGAGTTTTTAAGAGATTGATTTTTTTCTAAAGTGACCACACATTCTCTATCATTCACTTATTATAACAAAATTCATAATTCATTTTATCCAAGGCATTTAAATAATTGAAATTCAAAGGATCTCATAAAAACAATCTCACCAATGAAAACATATAGTGTGGCATCTTTTCTTAATTTATACTTTTTGTTAGTATTGAAATGTTCATGAATTATCTCATTAGCTAGAAAATTATGAATGCCAAAACACCATTCTAGAGTATTATCTTCAATATCTAGAGTGAAAACCTCTAGTTCATTTAATTTTGATAGTGATATATATTTTTGACTGAAAAGTACACTTCTATTAATTTAAAAAAAAACTTATAGTAAAATGCTAGTCATACAAAAAAGGTGGAAAAGTCACACCCTAAATGCCAAACTAAGATAAGATATCCTTGAAAGAAATCAAAGTCCAAAATAACATGCCACAACTTAGATGATAATTGTAGTTAAATTAAATCAAGTGTACATAAATCAAAAAAATATAATTAAATAACACAAACATCAAGGAACACACTAAACAGTAGATGTAAACATGGTGGCCAGAGGAGCAGGTGAAGGTGAAAGGTATTGAGGCTTCCCTCCCTAACCATCTTGGGTTAGGGGATATTCATCCATAGGGAGGGGGTCCCAACCATAAATTTTTTGGTTAGTTTCAGTATCATTCTGCATCTATAAATCCTAGCAAGGAGGAGAGATGGCTATCTTTAGCTAATGGGAATTTATTCTATGGAGGGGGCCTCCACCCCCCATCATCACCACTGTCTCTGCCTCTATCAAATCCTCTTAGAGGATATGTCTAGTAAAAAAAAGGAGATAATTTCCTCCAACTTTGATACCTCCAACTATAAGAGTGGTGGTGCCTCCCCTCACATCCATGATCCCCAAGAGGAGAGTGATATTTTTATTATTAAAGTTATTTAATATTAATAATCGATCATCTAGAATGTCAATTTAAATAAGTGATGTGGCACTATCCAAAATTAGTGTGGAAATTATTCTTTCTTGGAATATTATCAATCTCAAATTTGTCTAAGTGAGTAATGAGGCCAAGAACCCAATCTCAACAAGAATTAGTTTTTATTATTTAGTTTGATAAGTACCCATAACTTGGTTAATGAAAATTTGGGAATCACCATAAACCTTTATTGATTTTATGTCAAGGGCCCACATAGTGTGTATATATGCACAATATTTTTAAAATCTATCAATTACTGATGATTTATCCATTGTAGGAACCCATCGAGTCTCAATATCTTTGAGTGCACACCTTAAAGGGTACTTTGGGAAAGGGGTGGGTAGAACATTAGTGCTTTGTAAGATTGTTGTTTCCTGTACCACCACCTAAAACTAACACAAACATCTCATATATGTTTATCTAAGCCTTAAAACCTCTATTACACACTCATCCAAGTAATTTACCATCTCAAATAGCCCCTAATTAATCCAAAATCTCTTTTTGTCACCCACTACACATAATCACATGAGTTGACCCTGTTCTTAGAAATGAGCATGTTACAGGACTAAGGTAGCCTAGCCAACTTAATCTATACAAACTATTTTATTTTCCTTAAAAATTGGGTTGACTAGGCTGACTATGTTGGCTAAAAATTCAAAAGGGTTTAGGGTTAGATCCGACTATATAAACACATTCTTTTCACAATTTTTATTAGAGAGAGATAAAGATAATCATTTATTTATGCATCTACTTATCCACCATTCTAATTGAGGAGACAATTCTTAGGGTTTACGCTTAGAGAGAAGAATCTTATCTTGTGGGAAATGTATTTTGGATGCATAAGACAAGTCATGTAGCCTAGAGCTTAACTATCTTTGTTATCCTTATAAACCACAACAACCTCTTACAAAGTGCCATTGACCAAGGGAGAGATTGAAGCTTGATAGGTTCATCTTCAAGGTAAGTATTCCTAACTCTTGATCCTCTTTATTAGTAGATATATTTACATATGTTATCTTATGAAGATGTTTATCTCTCCATGAATTAGGATTACGTCTACATTAAATTGATTAGATTTCTTATTTACATGTTTACTTTTATGTTTATTATCCCCCACTTGTGCCACATGCTTCTGGTGACCACTAGATTAGATTTAATTTAATTTGTCATTTACTTTATTAGAAACCATAGTAATTAGTTATGGTTATTATGTGGTATTGATTGAATAGAGGTTTTTGAATTCTCTCTAGTGATATTGTGTTGTAATAGACCCCTTGTTTAGGTGTAGTGGATCTATATTAGTCATGACCTTGATTGTCTAAATATACCGATAAGTAAAAGGGATAGTGTGATTTATCTTTTATGAGCCAAGATTGATTTGTAGATTAGCTTCAATTTCCCTTGTCATACATTGGGTGACCTGATGTGAACTAAACCTTATAGGTTTTATTTCACACCTTCATTTATTATTCATTTCATTTTTACGTCACTAGATTGAATATATCAACTCAGTCTAACATTCTATGTGCATGTTTAACACATAATCAATCTGATCAACTCTATTTTTCTTTGTGCAGGTCACATTCAACCATAAGTAATTGGATCAATCTACTCAACTCAGTTCACTTCTTCACATACAAGTTTTTAGAATTAGTTGACCTAGACGACTCTATTAGCAAGTTAAAAATATTCATTGAGATGACATAATATAAACATAACAAATTAGCATATTTAAAATAATTAGGTTCATTATCACCATCTGAGTCATTTATTTTCTTTCATTTTAGTCCTATTTTTCATAGTTTTTAGTCTATAAAATTGTAACCCTACACTCAACTCAGTTGACTAGATGGACTAAGTTTTGTAGTTGCTTCTTATCTAGGAGACTTAGTCAACTCATTTAGATGGGTTTCTTTGGCCCTTGCTTTAATAGACATAATTGACCAAGTTAATATTTTTCTATATCATTTGCATACTTGGTCATCTGAACTGACCTTGTACTCTTCAAATAAAAGAATTAACTCATATTGCTAGTAGTTAACTCATCTTTCATTTGGTTGGTTGTTTATTTAGAGTAGCACACATAGACTAAATAAGAATTTGTAATTTATCGATTTAGTCACATTTTTTTTATTTTATTCACACACTTCCAAACCATATAATATCAAAAAGTATTAAACAAATTATACCCAAGGTCTACCTACTTATATTTCATCACCAAGAGGAGAAATCGAATCAATTTTATGGCCAAGTATAAATACATGGTTGATGGTATATATTGGCAAGGCACCAACACCCTTATCATAGTAAGATTATGAAGTTAGATGGTGGGCCCCAATATCAATTTAGTACCATCACCAATACATATCACTTTTAGCCTCAAAAACCTAAAACCATCCTTAGATTACCTTTCTAGTTCCTTTGTAAAGCCAATGCCCTATCACATTTATTTTTAAACTTATAATTTAAAAAATTTAGGAATGATCACATAGATTAACATTTATATTATTAGTATTTTTGTTTTTTCTATCAATTGTATATTTTATTATTAAACTTATATCATCCCATAATTATATTGTGACTAGTTCGACCTAGTTGCCTATGTGTTTATTTCAAGTATTCTGCAAAATAACACTAGATCATACATAATCATAACTATCAAAGCCTATATTTTCCTATAGAACATAGAAGACCTACTATATTATGTATCCTACAGTTCCCATTTTCAAAAAAAAAATTCATTCTTTTCAGCCCAATCTCTTACATGTTTCTTGTTATATTTTCCTTCAACACATAGTTGACTTATCCAATTGTGTGTCTTTTAAACTCCTCAGTTTAACCATATATAGAACACAATAAACTAGTTTGACTATGTATTTTATATCCCACCTTGTCCATTATCTTACAAGATAGTGTTGATGAGTTCAACCCAGTATCCTACCAGTTGATCCTCACTTATAACAATGGTTTAACTTCCCTCCTTCATCATGAATTTATTGTTTGATGATAATATAGAATTGAATCACAAAAACATGATAAGTTTCAAAAATATTAATAGGTTTCCTAAGACACATATTTTGGAACTTAAAATATATGAAATTACCCTTAAAACAATTCTTCAATTTCACTTATTATTCATGAAACATTCATTCAAACATAAACATCAACCAATGCATAAACAAGCATCTGTATAAGCATATAACATATACACATAATAAATATGTGGGAAACCCTTAAGGGGAATAAAACCAAATAAAACAAAACTTATAATATATTTATATAATAAATTGATCAATATTTAGTGAGGCACCAACCCCACAAGGAACACCAACCCCTCACTAGTCAAGTACCAACTTAACTAGTCCTTTAACAAGTACCAACTTGCAAGGAAGAACCAACCCCCTAGATAACTTAGCACCAAATAAAGTAACTAGAAAATATAAAAACCTTTGTAGAAATATTTATAAGTCAAATTATGATGATCACCTTATTTTATTCTTCACACTCTTCTATCTCTCTCAAACAACCTATTAGGCCTCTTCACTCAACTAACCCTCTTCTTGGTAGATTTAGGTCATATAACATTTCTCATCATCTATATAATAAATATTATAAATTAATGACATATTAAAAACACATATATAATGGTATTTAATCCCTCTACCTAGTTTTAAAATTTTTATTTCATTCGCTCATTCCCTCAATATTCTAACTAGACAAGTTAGGCCTATTAAACCTTCTTATTATACATGACTCTTGCTCTCACACACCTTGGTTGGAAAAAAACCCTATCCATAATTGAATAAAATTTGTAATATATCAAAAAAAAAAATTTATAAGTGAAAAAAAACTACATAGGTCGGTCACCACTCATAATGACCAAAACCACCATTAGGCCTAACAGAGACTTAATGCAATTAGGCCTTCTCAAAGCACATGTTTCACCTTGACCACTTTGGAATGTATTGAGCATCCATAAATGAATTAAAAAATTCATAAAAACTTAAATTATACCATTTATAAGATCACATTATCTCTCCAACACCATTTATTTTATTTAACTCCTTGAACCATACCATTAGGCCTACTCACAATTAGCCCTTCTCACTGCTAGAAGGTCTACTTTGAATATCTGAAACATACACTCAATTTTGACACATAATCATATAAAAAATCATAAATATATAATATAAATTATATTAAGGTCATAATAATTTCCATTTTACTTCACCATATAGGGAAAAAGACCTCAAATAGACCACTTTCATATGCTCACTCAGAATTGCAAACAAGCCTCAAACTCCTAGTCAAGAACCTTTGAGTTTTCACACCTTCATAGGCATTTATCATGAATATAAATGAATTAAAATTAATTAATGATACATATATAATAAATTAATATTCATTATATTATTCAAATCTATGCATAATGACTCATAAACATCATTCTCATTAACATATAGAAAATTATCTAAATGCTCCAAAACATAGTCATGGAAATAATGACTTAAAACACTCATTTGAACACTTTTATGAACTTAATATGGGTATATATGATCATAAAAAAATTATGAAATTAAATTAAAACAAATATATTATAGTATCAAATAGAAATATTGGTCATGCAGACCAATCTCATGTCTTCACCCTACACAAACCTCACTGTGTTAGATAGGTCACTTTGAGAGCAATTTTCTGATTGTATATAAACATATCCAAATATTATATTAAAAGGGTATATGTGTTACATTTATTTAATAAAAAAC
The DNA here is from genome assembly GCA_037957365.1 of Torreya grandis. Taxonomy (NCBI): domain Eukaryota; kingdom Viridiplantae; phylum Streptophyta; class Pinopsida; order Cupressales; family Taxaceae; genus Torreya; species Torreya grandis. The sequence continues at coordinate 161,207 of JARHVA010001570.1, forward strand.
CTATGAAATTTTATTTATCCTTAATCGACCATAACACATCCCTAATCTCATTCCCACTTCTACCTATTTTTCTCATTGTCTTCCTCACTAGGCCTTTTTAGTGATAGGCCAAATTATAAGACTGGTTTAGCATATTTTAAGTCTATAAAATTATCATAAAATTACATGGACACAAAATAAAAGTATCACACATCATCCTCTAATAATTTTAATTCTTTGACTTGGTCAACCCTATCTTCTACATCAAAAATCCATGAAATAAGGATTTTCCTATAACTTTCACTCACTCTTATGATAGACCAATACCACATGGAGATACCTATGAGAGTCATATATATGTTAAAATCACCATAATAGGTCAACAAAAATATTCTAATCACTTTTGAATCATATATTCCATATCAAATCATTATTAGGGTTTTAGAGAGGGTTTATACTATCTTTCATTCTTAACAATTATTCATAAAGATTAAGCCCTCAACCTAGAAAAAATGCCAATAAATTTAATATATGAAACTTACCCAACTACCATTAACTTCTTGGATCCTCATGAAAAGGTTTCACATTCCAACGAGCATAATAAAATCTTTCTCAGGTCTACAATACCTCATTATGTGCACACAAAAAACCTCAAAACCACATTTCATGCTTAATACTTTAGTATATGACCTCAAACTTGGTCAAAAAACTTGAAAAAACCTCTCAAAAATTAACAATTATCTCATGATATCTGGCACCTTGGAAACTAAACTTATATCCTCATTAGACCACACTAGGTCTCTTTTCACATTAGGCCTTGAACTGCTAATCACACTTAGACCTTGAACATACTTTTAATCCTATTAAATTGTTATAAAAACCAAATTAACATGTTATAAAACCTCATACCATGCTCAAAAACTACCAATATTATTCTCACAAACCTCAGAATTTTCACCTCAACATGCTACTAAGCCTCTACATTCTCACTAGGTCTCTTCATTCAAAGACTAAGCCAACAACTGGCCTAAAAACCTCCTCTAAAAGCTTATATAAATTATACAAATGTTTACATAGTGTAAAAAATATTATCACATGATATACCACTAATTTTCATCCTTCATAGATCTTGATGACACTTCAAGACTCCTCATTAGGTTAAACAAAGTCTAGGACTAGTCTGATTGCATGCTTAGGATTAAGACCTTACCCTTGAAGGTTTACCTTGAAACTTTATTGAGTGTTTTAAAACTTCATATTGAAGATTTTATATACTTAAACATCCACTCATACCTATGTGTATCCATCCTACTAGACCAGCATCATAATATACATGCTCATGATGTGACAATGTTCCTTAAGACTAGTGCTCAAAAGTACGCTTATCTTGTATCTTGATCTTGACCTTGACATGTCATCAAACTCATAAAAATTACTAGGTTTCCTTCAAGTTATCTCTTGTCATAAGACTCCTTGTCACATACCACTTCACCATACATGACATCAACTTTGACTTTGGCATTAATGACATCCATCTTGACCTTGACATCAATGACAACATTTATGACACAACACCAATAATAGGAACATAATCTAACAATCTCCCCCTATGTAATTGGTGTCAAAAATTTAAACAAAGTAGATCATTCTCATCTCCCTAAGTTGAATCTCTTCAAGCTAACCTTCTGCCTAAATTAGAACTTTATCCCTCTTTGACATTAATGACAAAGGGTCAAATTTTGACAAATATATAATCCTTGGACCTAGAACAACACACATTTTCTATCCAAACAAGATCATTATTTCTCTCTTTATCAACAACTCAATATAGATTATGCTCATAACCAACTTCTATAGATCTTCTTGGCAAACATACCTACTCATAGAACATAATTGACTCCCCTTATCTCCATTAGATATTTAGACATAATCATAAATGTGACTTGTTTTGATCAAGTCATCATATAAATTATTTCTAACCCATCTCTTGAAATCACACCTCCAATAGACTATTGACTGAACTTTTTATTTGAAATAAATAATATAAAGCTTCCACTAATACCAAACATCCATCATGCTTTTGCTCACTAGTTGAGTGCCTCCATGAATCCTAATGGAATCACCTCTTCTATTTTGGGTACTAAAACAACATAAACTTAGGATATTCCTAGATCTCCATGTCCTTACTAGATTGAACTTTCTTCATGATCCTCTTAGGCTTTAATTCTTCAATATCCATTTGAACAACATTCTAACTTGGTCTATTTGTCTTGACTTTTTAATCCACAATTTGAGTTGATAAGGAGAATTATTGACAGTCCTTTACATCTAAACTATGATCCACCATGGTAAGTAGTCCACTTAGAATTTCATACTAATCATCATTCACCTTATTTACCTTTGGTCTCCATTCACTATTTTGTCTTCTTTCTTACACTCTAGGGGCCTCAATCTTCTTTTTTTGACTTGAGAATCCATTCTTATAGAACTTTGTAATATGACCAACCTTTTGACAATTGAAACACACTATTCTTATTAATGGAAACACAACATTAATCATACCTCTTGACTAATGATTATCCTCATATTTATATGCATATTCATTCTTAGAGGGTCTTCTACAATGCCTTGCTCTATGACCAAATTGGTTACATGAATAACAATAACCATTGAAAGGATTAACATACCTTATAGTATTAGGTTGCAATATTAGATTAGTCTTCATTCTACCAGCACCATCATTCCTTAATTTAAAATTGACCTTATTTATCACATTAGTGTTCTTCTTTTGGTCTCTATTGAAACCAAGACCTATTTCGTTGTTAGCAGTCTTTTGACTACTTAGGATGTTGTCTAGATCATTGGTACTCTTTTCAAACTTGAAAAAAGGAATTTATCTTACTTGATGCCTAATCTAACTCAAATCTCAAATAATACACTTTAGTTACATGCCTTGCACATTTTTCTTCTTTAGCATTTAGGCTTTCAATCAAAATCTTAGTTTGAGTCTCCACCTGTTTGACTATTTCCTCTTGTTCCTTGGAGTTGTTGCTTAGTCTAACTTCAAAAAAAATGATTTGATCCTCATAATATTTGAAAATATAATTCATCACCTTAATATTCTTATTCACCATCTTTAGTTCTTCTAGAGTTTTCATCAACTTAGACTCAAGGTCCACCTCATTTTATTCTTCATTTGAATCACCAATAGTACCTCCAAACCACATGGACTCTTCTTGATTTGAACAACTTGCCTCCTCAGCCATGAAGATAAATTTATTGACATCAGGATCAACACCTTTATGGTAACTCTTATAATAAATTATCTCACTCTCATCAGATGAACTACAATCTTCCTTGGTGTAAAATTTTCTTTTGTTCTTGAAAAACCTTTTCTTGTCATCATACCTTCTAAAGCTTATCTTGATTTTATTAGACCTATAAGACTTATTGTCATCATCATGACCTTCATCATGCTCTTCATCATCATTTTTATTATTCTTATGAGGGAATTTTTTAATTAAAATGTCTAATTTCTCCATAATTAAACACTTGAAGGGCAGCTTACCCTTGTATTTACCTAAACTAGTTTCAACTTTCTTGAAAACGTAGCTATTAGATCATCATTATATTTGGATTTCTTACTTTATGTCTTATTCTCCTTTGAAATATTTTATAACTTGAAATAAAATTCATTATTTTTAGGTCCTCCTTCACTTATCCTCATCTCATAGGATGTTAGGGTGCCATGAAGTCCATGCATCTCTAGCTAGTTTAGATCTTGCATCTCTTCAATAGCAAACACTTTATAATCAAACTTAGGAGTTAGAGATCTCAATACCTCTTGAATAAAAATATAATATTTCAATTCTTCACCTATGCCTCTTATGATGTTGACCATTTCATCAACCATTAATAGGTAGGCTGTAATGGTCTCATCTTCATTCATCCTTAGGCTTTCAAACTGTATTCTATGCATTTTTAATTTAGCAATTTGACCTAGGATTCTCCCTCATGGATAGTCTCAAAATTTTCCCACATTTATTTTTAATACATATAGTGGATCACCTTCACAATATTTTCCTCTAATAGGTCACAAAGAACACCATTCATTGCTTTTAAATTATTGTCACTAGCCTTCTTACCTATTGCATCTGTAGGGGCAATAGGGGGTGAAATATATCCATTCAAAAATAATTTACAAACATCATGACATTGAGGAATCAAATATGTTCTCATCTTGACACTCAAAAAATCATAATTAGATCCATTAAACAATGGATCCTTGCTTTTAGAGAAACCACCTTGTGCTTGACTAGCCGTCTTTGCTTGCGTAGGATATACTTTAGGATATTAGGCCTCCTTCAAAAGACCCATTATGATACCAATTTTTAAAAATATATATAATAATGGGGGGAGGTTAATAAATAACCTTAATACAATCTTAAATTTCACTTATCATTTATGAAGCATTCATTCAAACACATACATCAACTAATGCATAAACAAGCATCCACATAAACATATAACATATGAACACAATAGATATGTGGGAACCTTAAATGGGAATAAAACCCAATAAAACACATATTATAATAAATTCATATAATTAATTAATCAATATTTAGTGAGGCATGAACCCTACAAGGATCACCAACCCCTCACCAGTCAAGCACCAACTCAACTAGTCCTTTAGCAAACACCAACTTGTAAGGAGGCACCAAACTCCTTGGTAAGTCAAAACCAACTTAGATAACTAGAACCTTTGATAAAAATTTTACATATATTTATCACTAAACTAATTATGATCACCTTATTTTTTAATTCACAATCTTCTATCTCTCTCAAATAGCTTATCAGGCCTCTTCACTCAATTAACCCTCTTCTTGGAAGATTTATGTCATATGAACTCGATCATCATCTATAAAATCATTATTATAAATTTATTAGATATTAAACACACCTATATTTTGGTTTTCAAACTTCTATTTCATTCGCTCATTCCCTCAATATTCTAACTAGACAATTTAGGCCTATTAGACCTTCTTTTTATATATGACTCTTGCTCTCACACACCTTGGTAGGAAACAAAACTATCCATTCTTGTATCAAAATTGGAATAGATAAAATAATATTTTTCATTATTATAATAACCACTACATAGGTTGGCCACTAATCATAAGGACCAAAACCACCATTAGGCCTAATAGAGACTTAATGCAATTAGGCCTTCTCAAAGCACGCGTTTCACCTTGACCACCTAAGAACGTCATAAGCATCCATAAATGGATGAAAAAATTCATAAAAAATTAAATTATACCCATAATTATCTCACCTTATGTCCCCAACACCATTTATATCATTTCACACTTTGAACCACACCATTAAGCCTACTCACAATTAGCCTTTCTCACTGCCATAAGGTCTGCTTTGAATATCTGAACCATACTCTCAAATTTACCACATAAACATATAAAAAAATCATATGGATATAAACTAAATGATATTATGGTCATAATAATGTCTATTTTACTTCACCATATGATGCAAAATACCTCAAACAAATCACTTCCATATGCTCACTCAAAATTCCAAATAGGCCTCAAACACCCAATCAAAAACCTTTGAATTTTCACACCTTCATAAAAATTTATCATAAATAAATATTCATTAAAATTAACCTATGATACCTATATAAAAAATTCATATTAATTATATTTTTCAAATTTGTTCATAATGACTCATAAACATCATTCTCACTAACACAGAAAATTGTATGAATGCTTCAAACCATAGTCATGGAAATAATGACTTAAAACACCCGTGTGAACACTTTTATGAAATTAAAATGGTTTTATATTATACTAAAATATCATTATATTAAATTACAAAAAATATATTATAATATCAAATATAAATATTGGTCTTGTAGACCAATCTCATATCTTCACCCTACACAGACCTCACTATGTTAGACAAGTCACTTTGAGAGAAATTTTATGATTGTATATAAGCATCTAAAAATATTATATTCAATGGGTATATGTGTTAAATATATTTAATAAAAAACCTATGTAATTTTATCCATCCTTAATCAACTGCAACTCATCTTTAATCTCATTCCCACTTCTACCTATTTTTCTCACTGTCTTCCTCACTAGGACTTTTTAGCTATAGGCCAACTTACAAGACCAGTTTAGTATATTTTAATTTTGTAACCTGATAATAAAATTAAATAGAAACAAACTAAAAGTATCATACATCATACTCCAATAATTTTCATGCTTTGACCTAGTCAACCCTATCTACTACATAAAAAATATGAGAAATAAGGAGTTTCTTGTAGCTTCCACTCACTCTTCTGATAGACCAATGCCACCTAGAGATACCTAAGAGAGTCCTCTACATGTTTCAATCAAAATAATAGGTTTACCAAACCATTATGATAACTTTTGAATCACATCTTCCATATAAGGTCACTATTATGATTTTAGAGAAGGTTTAGGTTATCTTTCTATTCTTAACAATCATTCATAAAGATTAGGCCCTAAACCTAGAAAAAAATATAAGAATTTAATATAGGAACCTTACCCAACTACCATGAACTTATTGAATCCTCATGTAAAGTTTTCATGTGCTAAAGAGCATAAAAAATACTTCTTGGGTCTATAATACCTCATTCTATGCACATAAAAAAACTTAAAACCACATTTCATGCTTTCTCATTCAGTATATGACCTTAGAATTTGTAAAAAAAATTGAAACAACATATCACACTTGTGACAATTCTCTCATGATCTTTGACACCTTGTAAACTAAACTTGAACCCTCATTAGACCACACTAGGTCTCTTTACTCATTAGGCCTTGAATTGCTAGTATCACTTAGAACTTGAACATGCCTTGAAACCTCTTGTAATATTCTCAAGACCACATGATCATGCTATAAAACCTCATACCATTCTCACACAATACCAATCTTCTTCTCATAATCCTAAGACTTCTCACCCCAACATGCTACCAAGCCTATGCCTTCTCACTAGGTCTATTCATGTAAAGACTAAGCTAAGATCTGACCTAAGAACCTCCTATGAAATCTTATATAAAATATACACATGTTTATATAGTGTCAAACATACTCTCACATTCTCTACCATTGATTTTCATCCTTCATAGATCAATACTCCTTATGAGGTCATGTAGAGTCTAGGACTAATATGATTGAATGGTTAGGATTAAGACCTTACCCTTGAAGGTTTACCTTAAAAATTTCCTCAGTGTTTCAACACTTCATATGCAAGCTTGGATATCCTTAAACATCCACTCATACCTATGTGTATCCATCCTACTAGACCACCATCTTCATAAACATGCTCATGATGTGATAATGTACCTTAAGAATAATGCTCAAAAGTATGCTTACTTTGTATTTTGATCTTGAACTTGACATTTCATCAACCTCAAAAAAATTACTAGGTTACCTTTAAATTCTCTCTCAGTAGAGATACAATAGGTTTCCTTCAAATTTTCTCTTTTAATAAGACTCCTTGTCACATACCACTTCACCATGCATGACATAAACTTTTAATTTGACATTAATGACATCCATCTTGACCTTGAAATAAATGAAAACATTTATGCCATAAAACCAATAACAAGAACATACTTAAAAAATTTCCACCCACACAACCAACTATGGGACTCCTCTTCATTATTGCTCGATACTTAACCCATTGATTTCATTAGAAGATAAACATGACCTTGAGTACCCAACTAAAATGATCTTTTTCATAAATAAAAATCCTCAACATATAGGAAAATATCCTACAACCATATATAGCCTCATTATGGGACCTCATATAAGAGAACCCCATTCACATTCCCCTATATTTTCCCAAGGATTTGGGGCAAGCCTTTTTTTTTTATCCCAACCTTTCCTCTCTATCATGTCTCTTTCACACACTATGATGTCATCCTATACATCTTCTTCTACCTCCATTCCAAGTAATTATAAAAACATTTTAGGTTCAACTTCTAGTGGGGATCTTAAAAATACCCACATCCATACCATGCTACTAGTGCATATCATGCTACCAGTGTATCTCAGGATACCAATACTTCTTTCAGCACTAAAGCTTCTCATGCCACTAATGTGATGCATGCCACTACCTCATCATAAGCTCCTAGTACATCTCAAGTTATTAATACCTTACATAATACTAATGCATCACATACTACATCGACTAGCCAAAATGATTCTCAAACTAATCAACTTCTATTATAAATGCTTAACCAAATATATACATTTTCAACTAATAATGCAAATTAGATTATGTAAATGTGAATTCACCTAATAAATCTCAAAATTCAACCCCACCATGATCAATGGGGAGTGAAAAATCCTAATGACCCCCCACCCCCCTTAGGGAGTCACATGGTCACCTCATACCATGACCCCCTCTTATCAATAAAATTATCAAACATGTACAAAATGAACCTCTAGTACCTTAAATTAGCAACAATTGGTATAGGTGTATACAAATGGAAATCCAATTGATCTATAAATAAATCCTATTTTGGAGAAGATAAATCCTACTTACACTTTTGATTGTTAATAAATTAGATATTTAGGATCATGACAAGATGGATCTGCTAAACCTAGCCAAGGGATCTCATACCACAATAATATCACTAAAGAGGGTTCCAAAGCCTCTGATCAAACAAAACTATGAATAAACCTAAATATTTTCACTTGAATATGCACCCTTTGAATAGATTCAAATTTATCCTCATCCAAGTGGCATAATGGAATCACCTCTAGGCTTGTGGGCAACCTAAGGAATGAGGTGAATCTCTAGATAGGGCTATCTATCTTGATGTACCACTTTGGATTACAGATAATACTAAAATTAGGGGGTGAAAATGGATAACTAAAATAAAACTAATCTAAGGGAGTTAATTCACCAAATTTATTGATGACATCCAACCATATGCATATTACACTTGAAATCAAATGACAAACTAAACATACACTTTTCCAATCTTCATCTTCTCACATCAATACTGCATTATGAGGTTATGGATGAATGTGTAAAGATATAAGGAATATAAAAGAGGCCTATGAGGGAAATAACTAATATACTAACTCACTTACCATGAACATCTCCTAAAAAACTTTACATGCCCTGTAAGAAGAAGCTTTCCAACTACCAATAAGGTGAAAGAATGAAACCACATGTTAAGAATCCATTGTCTTCACTAAAAAAGATTCATCATCTAAGTATAACACAATTATAAAATTCCTATATGAGGTAAAAATAAGTTGTATTATTGATCAACAGGTATACATCTGATTAGGTATTTTCCATACTTAGGTGGAACATAGAATACAATGGATAAAATGGCTAGTTCTTATAGAACTTGTGAGAGAGAGAAGAAAATAGAAGTCCAAGGGTCACAAAGACACTTATAAAGATGATCCAAGGAGTTAATTGTGTATTTTGAGAGGATATATAATGAACCATATAATTACGATAAGTATAAATGTCAATTCAAGATATAAACTTTGTGAAAAGTGGCATAAAACTCATTCTGGCTTAAAAAACTACCTTCATGATTTGGACCTGTTTGAACATCCCATAACTAATTAGGAGTTAAAATGATTGTAATGTAAGGGAAGGATATTATAAATTCCTATCCATGCATTTTTTTCATGCTTTGTCCTCTATAAACCTCTAAAAGTGAACCATTATCATCCATTGTCTAGAAAATTATTCTTCCATGCACCCTACCCACTTGGCCTCCAAATTGGATTAAGTTTCCCATGAAAATACATGGGAGGGATTAAAATAAAATTTTAAATAATCTCCATGTATTTATAATCATAATGGCACCTTAAATTTAGCTCACTTAAAGTTTTCCATCTTCTTCACTAGCTTATCTAATAGGTCAGTTTTGACTGATTAAGTTGAATCACCTAGTTGAGACACTTAGGAAAAATTTAAAGCCATAAAATTGACATGTATATTTATATTCAGTCTCAATATTCCCTCTCATGTTATTGTAATATATTGAAACCTCCTACAATCTACAAAACACACAAAATAGTGAGAAAAACCCTATTTTTACCCCCATTTGTACAAGTCCATATATCTAGTTGGCATGTGAAGGAGATTGAGTGATTCCTATATAAGCTCCAATATATATTATAGTCAACCTAGTCCATTATATTTAATATCTAACTCTATTTTCCCAATTGGGTCTCTTTTTAGGGTTTTCAAGGGTTTTAGACCTATTTTGACCCTTAAGCTTGTTTCATAAAAACCTAATGTGAGAGTTTCATAATAATTATATAAAATGGTTTTTTAGGACCTTATTAAAATCCTCTAGGATTCATTTTATCCCATGTAGATATTTCAAGAAAATATGAGCTATGAAAGTTGCCTTATCGAGCTTGCTCTTTCAAGTTTACATGAGTGTGAGTGGTTTTGAGCTCAAAAGTGGCTATCTTGATGTTTTATATATAGTAAAAAATTTATAAAAACTTGATTTTGACCTAAAAATCATGCCTTAACCATCTTTATAATCCATAAAGAATCAAAAATGAAGATGGACTACCTTTTGGCACTAGGCCTCCTTAAAGCCCAATAGGTCTACTAAACACCTTACTGGATTTAGATGTTAGGACTAGTACCTCATAGTTGTATTTCTATATTAGGTATGTTCATACCCAATTTTATCATATAAGACCACTACATAACATTCCAAACACTTTTATTCATCATCTTCTCTCATTCACCAACTAGACTTAGTGGAAACTTACCTAGTTAGACTATGTGCAAGGGGAATTTGGGTTATATTGAGAGGTTTGAGCTTTATCTATGGCTTATTATCCATTATTTGACTCATATGTAACTCATTATATGTTTACTGAGGTTCCAAAATTTCCACATCATGTCTTTTTCCCATTTTACACTCACAAGTTCATTTTGCCAAAGTCTAATTTTCCATGACTCGCTGACCTTTGAGATAAAATAGTGAGGTATATCAATTATACCCAAGGAAAAATGAGTATTTTTGGATTTTTTCTAAGTCATGAGGATGATTTTTACTAGAGGTTTTGGTTTTATCCCATGATTTAAGTGTCTAACCATCTCTAAATGCCAAAAAGGCCTAAAAACCCCTATTTTGTTACATTTTTTCTTCAAATCCACTTAGGAGTCACTCTTCTAAGATATAACCATGATTCCATGCCAATTGAACATGTTTCCAATCCTATAACCCTGATAATTAATCTTGATTTAATCCAAAAAACACTTTTTCCTTTGGATTCTTCATATTTGCCTCTTAAGTAACATGTCTTCTTAGAGCAACTATACAGACTGATGTCTTTTAAACAAATAGGAAAGGTGGATGATTAGCTTGGTATTATTTTGGACTTATTTTAACACTATACATCCTATCACGAATCATTTTTCATTGGTTGGAACCTTCACCTCTTCCTTAGACAAGTTCATGTTTCCACTTGGCCTACTAGGTTGTACCCTACTATAGTTGTGAATAGGGGTCTTAGAACCTTGTAGGTGCCTTATTTTTCTTCCATTTTTGACTAATTACATCATAAAACTTTACATTTATGTTTTAAACTACTTTATATTCCGTCCAAATTCATCCTTTGGGGTTTCAAATGCATTCTTAGTTTAAACTGGGTACTTTGACTGAGATCTTGATTGAGACCCCTAATTTTAGGCCTACTTGTAGGTATCTTGTGTTTTATTGAGGTTATTAGAGATGAAAACATCCTCTTTATTTCACATTGATAACATAAAACACTTCTAGGTCACTTTTACTCATCCTAGGTTACCAAAGGAATACCATGACTCATGCTAATACCTCTGTTTGCATCGACTCACCTATCCGACCTGTAGGTGTTTGAGCATGTTATAAGAATTAGAGACAAATTATAAACCTAAATTAAGATATAAAATAAAAAATACATAAATTTAATTGCTTCAATTAACATTTCAACCCTGCTAATGGATTTAAAATCACCTATCTCACAAATTTAGTCCTCCCTGCCTGTAGGACTAAGAAACCGTACATTTATTGACCCTTGTAGGTGCTCTTAGGTTTGAAAGGAAATAAATTTTTATCATAAACATGCTTGAGATATTGATAAATTTTATAATCATCATTTGAAACCATGAACATAACCTACCATTCATATATGCAAGATATAAACTCTTTCAAGCTTGAAACTCCATGTTGGTTATAGATGCATCTTTTCAAGGATGTGTAAGGATAGGGTATGCAAGGGAGTAAAAATTATACCTATTTATTATGGTCATTTAGCCTATCCATTTTAAATTTATACTATTTTAAACTTCTCAACCATGAAACCAATTCTAGTTTTTACCCCTTGGAGCTAAAGTCCATTTGAGCTCTTTCATGTAGATATCACTATCTTAATTTAGTGCATAAAATGTGGTTTTGTGTTCCTCAAAAATCTATCCTCCTCTATTATTCTACCTATTGGACTTTTAAAATTTATTTTCCCTACTATACGTTATGATATGAACACCATAATATGGATCCAAACTCATCATAACCTTGTTATAAGGTTTTCACAAAAACTTAAGGTTCTTTATTTTCACTTTTTAGGGCAGATAGTCCTAAACACAGCCAAGTGGTGTTTCAAAATGGTTCCTTACCTCCTTTTGACATTATGAAACCTAATATGAGTTATAATGGATACTTAATCATATTAAGGTCATAAATAAGTCTCAATCTACTTCCATCCCTCCATATAAAACTTAGTGTTCCTTGTTTAACCACTTGTAGGCAGATTTTTGGTGCAAAATAATGAGCTAGGTATGAACAAGATGAAACCTTATATTAATATGAAATTTTTATGTTTATATTAGGCATGTAAATAAATATTTTTAGATTTTATTTATTTGGAGTATATGTTCACCTCTCCACACATCAACATGATGTCATCAGGGGCCTGTAAGTGTGCATTAGGATGTTTTATGTAGGCAGGGTATAGAATTAGTAAGAATATGTTAAGGAATAACTTACAAAACCACTAAAATGCATTGGAAAACCTTAAAAAACATGATATTAATAAATAAAAACCTGATACTAGATCTAACACATATTTTAAAACATGGAAAACACTTGCATATACATTGAATACAACAGACATGGGTATCTCATGACTAAGGTAACATGGTGGATGAACTTGTGACTACAATTGCACCTTTTCCAAGCATATAGATAAAATTTATACAACTAATGATGGATTTAAAAATTAGAATACCCTAATTACAACTCCATGGATAAGTTTAATAAGCTCATATAGGTGACTACAAGTGAAATTGGGCAAATAGCTAGCAATGGAGGAAAACAAGCTTACAAATAACCCAAGAGATGACATGGTGAAACCAAAACATGTAAGTAGGTATTAACATGACCCAATAACTTATGTAACACCATTTAAGATCTATATGAGACCCATACAAGAGAACACCTTATCAAATATGAAGCATCTCAGCTGAAACTGCACATGATGACACCCTCTTGCAAAGTGAGTTAGATTGCTCATCCAAACACCATGGAACCTAAAACCAAGAATGGATACCATGTGATAATTAATTAAAAATAATTTGGAGCCAACATCACCAACTATTTTTTATTAATTTTTTAGAAATAGATTAGAAACTGTAGGGTGCACGAAATAACTAGTAGATTTGCATAATCAACTTGTTAGCAATGGTTCATAAAGCACAGTTGATAAATCATAAAAATATTTATATGAAAATTAAGGTATATAATTTATAAAAAAATTCACAAAATCATTTGGTTTGAAATCCTTTGTGCTAACCATACCAAGTACAAACCTACAAGTCACTTTTGGATGTCTAAGAAAGCCAAAATGGAGTAGAACAATTTTGTGCAAAAAATTACAATTATAGATTAATTCAAGTGTGGATATGAGTGTGGGGGAGATTGAAATCCATATTTAAACCTTTTATAAGTGGCACACTTCCAAAAGAGGCTGTACAAGTGCCAAATTCTTCCTTTTCTTTAAGAAAATTATATTTTTTTCTGATGAACATGTATCATTGAAGTCTTTTTAGTTAATTAATACTTATAAAGACACATGGGTCATGCCATAATATTTTTACACCTTCAAATTTCCCAAGAAACCCATACAAAACATTAAATACTCAATTTTGACCCTTAAAATGATCTAAACTATTAAAAAGATTAAAAGACTAATTGACCAAGGCTAGTATAACATTGAATGGCATCAAATAACCTATAAAACACCACATTACACTAATATCACACCCCATATAGTCCTATAAAATCATTTTTTTACCTATAGGTGCCCCAATTTGACTAAAAAGTCAAATTTGGTCAAAAAATTAGTGACTTATAGGGTTAGTATGCCTACTACACTAAATAGACTAGTAGCCTTATCAGTCCATTGGGTTTAGGAGTCATCTAAAGCTGAGACAAACAACAAGACTTTGAACATTGAATACCAAATTTGATCAAGGCAAGACCAACTAATTGACTACCTCAACCACACAAAGCAAAGGACACACACACACATGTGATCTAAGCACTTGGGGGAATTAAAAAAAAACTATTATGTAAAACTAACAATCAGTCATACCTCCATTTCTAGGATCAAAGGGAAAGTTTCTTGAGTCTCCTTTTGCATGAGATGGATGAGGGTGCCAAGCATGTTACTCTTTAGATTAAAAAATTGATGGACCAGACCTATTCCTTGGCACTTTACTTGAATTTTTCTCAAGTAATTCATACTCAAATAGGTCTCCAATGTATACATATTCCTCTTGAACTTGTATGCATAATTCATGTTGCTACCCACTCTCTTTCTTATGATCAACTTTCATCTTCTTTGTAGGCATGGTCTCAAAAGGAATGATTTATTATTATTTGAAAGATTGGGGCCAATGGAGATTTGTCTTGAACTCCAAAGGCTGATGTGGACCTTTCTCTTTATCACCTATGACATGTTGGGTAATGTATTCTTGTTCATCTATGACATCTTGAACAATGTCATCTTTCTTACTATCACTTGTAACCAGCTCTAAAGGTGTTGTAGGTCCCTTGAGAGATTCAAAATCTTTGAAAATGTCTTCAAATATCTACCACAAGCCATCATATTCATTTTGATCAACATCATGAATGGGAATATAAAGATAAGCTTCTTCATCTTCCTCTTTAGATTCTAATAGGACCTCTTCCAAGATTTCTTCTTCAACACAAGGAGTGTATTCTTCCTCATCAACCAAACAAGGAGACTCAAAATAATATATTACCTATTCTTCATCACTTAGGACATATTGAGTGTCTTCAAATTTTACCTCAGATATCATAATCTGATCTTATTTTTCAAGGGCTACAACATCTTCAAACTCCTTCCTAGTGATGCCAAGACTAGGCATCTTGAAATCTGGTGACCTTACCCAATAAGGCTACCAAGGAGTTGCATCTTCTTTAGGTAAGAGTTATAAATTTTCCTAAATAAATTTATCTTTTTTCACTTCCCACACCATAGGTCCATCAAGTCAAAGGTTTATAGGATGAGGACAAAAATAACTAGTTGGTGAAGGTGGAACATAGGGCTCAAAATCAGATTGAGAATGCAAAGTTGGGAAATCTTTTGGGAGATCTTGAGGAAGGAAAGATAGAATTTGAGCTAAAACAAATTCATTTTATTCCTTCCACTTGAAATTCACTTCATTCACATCTGATTCAACTTGGGAACTCTCTTTAAGGAGGTTAGATGGGGTGTGTTTAGACATAGGATCTTCTTTTGGGTTTAAACCTTCCATCTCACCTTAACTTAGCAATCTCATCTTTGCTTCTAACTCTTCAATTTGTTTGGCTAGTTTCTCTTGAAAAAGTCTTTCTTGAAGCTCATAGGAATCATCATGAGTATGAGGGATACATGAGGGCTGACATAGAACACAAGAATATTCTTGAGGAAGGGTGGGAGGGACTTGCAAAGGATCAATTCCATTCTCCACTTCACACTCTTTGACAATTCTTCTATCTTCTTTCTTTCCCCATGAGATTAGGATGTTAGGATTATAATCCTTTTATTGAGGAATGATACGAGAAGTTTGTATATGATCAATAGTCTTCTCAACTTCACACTCTTTGTCAAGACTTTTATCATCTTTCTTTCCCCATGACTCCACTATATTATTCCAACTTAAGACATTAGAATTATGAGTCTCCTTTTGAGGTGGTGGGAATGCAATGTGAGAGGGAAATGAGGGTTTGAATTCCACTTAATTTGATACCAACATGGACTATTGAATATGCATATTTTCTAAATTTTTCTATCAATATTAGCTTCAAACACAAGATTTATTCTTTAAACTCTCTCATCCAATTGATTTGGAAAAGGATGACATTGATGGGCTTAATTTGGCTCATGAGTAGGGGTCATATATAGCTAGTAGGAAAATTGGGGAATTAGATATGAATGCTGATAGGTATGGTGAGGTTTCCTTTTATGAACTCCTACCCTATCCTCTAAGGAAGAGACTAAACTACTCATATCTATCATCTCACTTATGAACCTTTGCCAAATGGCTCTTTCAATAGGTGCCCACTCTTTCTTGACTAACTCTAAATATTATCTCACCTTATGAATAAAATTATTATGAACCTCTATACCACATCCCATTTAAGTATCAATATCTAACATATATCTCTCATAGCCCAAGAGTGTCTTCTTGAAGGTGGAAATGGGTTGGCTTGAGGAGTGGCTAGATATACTAGGAGGAGAAAAACATTGAGAAGGTTGGTCATAGGAATAATATAGTTCATGTATGGGCTGATAAGGATCATATTGAAGTTGATGAAAGTAATATAGAGTTTTGAAAGGATCATGACAAGATTTTACAAGGACTTGTTCATATTGATGGGGAATGGCACAAGTTTGAAATGTCTCACCAACTTGTGCAAACAAGAACTCAGCACCAAAGTCATCCATGAAAATTCATTGAAAGCAAGAACATAAATAAAAAATGTTACCAAAAATATTCAAAGGATAACCTAGGTTGTTTGAATAGATGATATGTCTTTGGAGTCACCATTGATGCTTAAATAGATGCCTTCAAACACTGATTATTAAGAGACAACACTAAATCTCTCTCAATCTCTTGGAATAAGAGACCCATCAGGCATGTAAAAAATTATTTAAACTTGGATTTTAAATATTTGAGGAGATTAAAATATTTTCTCATCCAAGTGGAACAATGGAATCACCTCTAGGTTTGTGGGCAGCCTAAAGAATGAGGTAAATTTCTAGATAGGGATAGCTCCCTTGATGTACCACTTTGGATTGCAGCTACTACTAAACTTAGGGGGTGAAAAGGGAAAATGATAACTGAATGAAAAATAATATAAAGGAGGTGATACACCAGATTTAGTGATGAAATCCAACCATATGCATATTACACTTGAAATCAAAGGATAAACTAAATAAACACTTCTCTAATCTTCATCTTCTCACATCAATACTACATTGTGAGGTTATGGATGAATGTAAAAATATAGGAGGAATAGATAAGATGAATATGAGGGAAATAATTAATATAATAACATAATTACCATGAAAAGATCCTAAAACACTTCACATGCCCTACAAGAAGAATCTTTATAACTGCTAATAAGGTGAAAGAATGAGACCACATGTTAGGAAATCATAATCTTCACTAAACAAGATTCATCATCCAAGTAGAATATACTTAGAATAGTCATATATGAGGTAAAAATAAATTTTATTATTCATAAAAATGTATACATTTGATTAGGCTTTGCCATACTCAGGTGGAACATAGAATATAATGGCTAAAATGGCTTATAGAACTTGTGAGAGAGAAAATAAAAGAGAAGTTAAAGGGTCACAAGGACACTTGTAAATATGATACAAGGATTTAATTTTTAATTTTTAGAGGATATGGGATGAACCATGCAATTATAAGAATTATAAATGTCAATTCAAGACATAAACTTTGTGAAAAGTGGCATAAAACTCTTCATTCTGGATCAAAAAATTACATTTATGATTTGGACATATTTGAACATCCCATAAATAATTAGGATAATTTTAAATGATTTAATTGTAAGTTTATGATATTATAAATTCATCTCCAATCATTGGTTGCATTTTTTGTCCTCTAAAAATCTCTGAAAGTGAACCCTCATCATTTGTTGTCTATAAAATTGCTCTTCCATGCACCCTACCCACTTGGCCTCCAAATTGAATTTATTGTCAAATTAAAATTAATTTTAATGAGTGAATTAAAAGTTTAAAGACCATACATGGATGTATAATCATCAGGTCACCTTAAATTCAACTCACTTGAAGTTTTCCATCTTCTTCACTAGCTTGTCTAATAGCCCAGTTTTGACTGGTTGAGTTGAATCATTTGGTTGAGATACTTAGGAATATTTTTAAGGAATGAAATTAAAATTTGGAGTTACAATAAATCTCAATATTAACTCCCATGTTATTTTAATCTCTTGAAACCTCTTAAAACCTACAAAACACATAAAATAGTGAGAAAAGTCCTATTTTTATGCCCATCCATATAAGTCTATATAACTAGTTTGCATGTGAAGGATATTGAGTGATTCCTATACAAGTGAAAATTTATATCTTGTTCAAAATATTCCATTATATTTCATCTCTAACTCCATTTTACCCATCGGGTCTCTATTTAGAGTTTTCAAGTGTTTTAGACTTGTTTTGACCCTTAAGCTTATTTCATAAAAAATCAATGTTGGAATTTTAGAATAATTCCATAAAATGGCTGGTTAGGACCTTATTAAACTCCTCCAAGATTATTTTTCTCCCATGAAAATCCTCCAAGAAGATATGAGCTCCAAAATTTGCCTTATCGAGCTTGCTCTTTCAAATTTGTATGAGTGTGAGTAGTTTTGAGCTCAAGAGTGGCTCTCTTGATGTCTTTATCTATAATATAAAAGTTATAAAACCTTAATTTTGAACTAAAAATCATGCCTAAATCATCTTTATAATCCATCAAGAATAAAAAATGAATATGGACTACCTTTTGACACTAGGCCTCCTCAAAGCCCAATAGGTCTACTAGGCACCTTGCTGGATTTAGATGTTAAGACTGGTACCTCATAGTTGGATTTGTGTAATATTAATTTTCACACCCAATTTTAGTTTATAATACCAATACATAACCTTTAAATCACTTTTATTCATCATCTTCTTCCATTCACCAACTAGACCCTAGTGGAAACTTACCTAGTTAGACTGTGTGCAAGGGGAATTTGGGTTATTGAGATGTCTAAACTTGATCTATGGATTATTATCCCTTAATTTAATTATATGAACCTAATCAGATGTTTAATGAGGTTCATAAATTTATACATCAAGTCCTTTTCCCATTTTACACTCATAAGTTCATTTTGCCAAAGTCTGATTTTCCATGACTGGTTAACCTTTGAGACAAAATAGTGAGGTATAGACCTTATCCCCAAGGAAAAATGAGTATTTTTTGAGTTATTAAAATTAATTATTATTATTATTTTTACCAAATGGTTTTGTTTTATCCCATGAATTAAGTGTCCAACCATCTCCAAATGCCCCAAAAAGGCCTCAAAAACCCTATTTTCATGTATTTTTTCCTAAATCCACTTAGGAGTCATTCTTCCAAGATAGAAACATGATTCCATTCAACTTAATTTTTTTTAATCCTATACCATTTCTCATTAATCTTTTATTTCATCCAAAAAACACTTTTTCCTTTGGATTCTTCATATTTGCCTCTTGAGTAACATGTCTTCTTAGAATAACTATATAGACTGATGGATTTTAAACAAATAGGATAGGTGTATGATTATATTGGTATTATGTTGGGTTTATTTTAAAAATCTATATATTATCATGAATCATTTTTAATTTTTTGTAACCTTCACCTCTTCCTTAGATAAGTTCATGTTTCCACTAGGCCTGCTAGGTTATACCTTGCTGTAGGTGTGAACAGGGGTCTTAGAACTTTTTAGGTGCCTTTTTTTTCTTCATTTTGTGACTAATGACATCATAAAAATTTCCATTTAGGTGTTCAAATTCATGATATTCCAACCAAATTCATCCTTTGGGTTTTCAAATGCATTCTTAGTTCAAACTGGGTACCCTGACTGAGATCTTGACTAAGACCCTTGATTTTAGGCCTACTTATAGGTCTCTTGTGTTTAATTTAGGTGATTAGAAATTAAAACATCATATTTATTTCACATTGATAACCTAAAACACTTATATGTCACTTTTACTCATCCTCGGTTACCAAAGGAATACCATGACTCACGCCAATACCTTTGTTTGCATCGACTCACCTATCTAACCTATGGGTTTTTGAGCATGTTATAGGCATTAGATAAAAATTATAAACCTAAATTAATAAATATAATACAACCTCCATAAATTTCCTTGCTTCAATTCACATTTCAACCCCTGATAATGGATTTACAAGCACCTATCTCATAAATTTAGTCATCCCTACCTATAGGACTAAGAAACCCTACATTTATTAACCCTTGTAGGTGCTCTTAGGTTTGAAAGACAATAATTTTTTCTCATAAAAATTATTGGGACCTTTATAAATATTATAATCATCCTTTTAAACCATGAACATAACCCAACATTTATATATGTAAGAAAGAAATTCTTTAAAGCTTGAAACTCCATGTTGGCTATAGATGGATCTTTTCAAGGCTGTTACAGGCAAGGTATGAATGGGAATAAAAATTATGCCTCTTTATTATGGTTTTTTATCTAATTGGTTTTCCTTTATAATATTTTAAATTTCTTAACCATGAAATTAAGTCTAGTTTGTACCCCTTGGAGTTAAAGTCCATTTGAGCTCTTTCTTGTAGATATCACTATCTTCCTCTAGTCTTCTACCTCTTGTAATTTTCCAAGTTATTTCCCCTAACAGAGGCTAAGATATGAAAATAATACGATGTATCCAAACTCATCATAACCTTGCTATAAGGTTTTCAAAAAACCTTCAGGTTCTCTATTTTAACTTTTCAGGGCAGACAATCCTAAACATAGCCAAATTGTGTTTCAAAATGATTCCTCACATCCTTTTGAAATTTTGACACCTAATATGAGTTTTCATGGTTCCTTCATCATACCAAATTTCTAAATAAGTGTCAATATACTTCCATCACTCTATAAAAAATTTATGGTTCTATGTTCAACCACATGTAGGTGGATTTTTGGTGCATAAATAGTGAGCTAGGTATGAGAAAGATGAAACCTTATATGAATTTAAAAGTTTTATGATTAATTATTGAATGTCAATGAATATTTTTAAATTATAGGTAGTTTGAGTACATATAAACCTCTACACACATCATCAGGGGCATGTAGGTGTGCATTAGGATGTTTTATGCAGGCAGGATATGGAATTGGCAAGAATATGTTAAGGAACAACTTCCAAAACCACTCAAATTCATTGTTAAAACTTCAAAAACATGATTTTAATCAAGAAACACTTATAAAAATCTCCAAAACATATTTTCCAACATGGAAAACACCTGTATATACATTGAATATAGTAGACACGGGCATCTCATGACTAAGGTAGCATGGTGGATGAGCTTGTGACTACAATTGCACATTTTACAAGAATATATATGAAATTTATACAACTATTTATAGATTTGAAAATTATAATACCCTAATTACAACTCCATGGACAATTTGAATAAGATCATATAGGTGATTCCAAGTGAAATTGGGAAAAGAGCTAGCAATGGAGGAAAACAAGCTTGCAAATAACCCAAGAGATGACATGGTGAAACCAAAACATGGAATGAGTTGGTCACATGACCAAAAAACTTGTGTAAAACCATTTACTAAATGTATTAGACCCTTATAGGAGAACACATCAGCAAACAAGAAACATCTTGATTGAAACTGCACATGATGACACCCTCTTACAAAGTGAGTTAGATTTATCATCCAAACACCATAGAACCTAAAAAAAATAAAGGAGAAAATGTGAGAAGTAATTCCACATTATTTGGATCCAACATCACCAAATGGTTCATATCGATTTGGTAAAAATAGAGCAAAACCTATAGAGTGCATGAAACAACTAGTATATTTTCATAGTTAACTTGTTAGCAATGGTTAATAAAGCACAGTTGATCAATAATCAAAATAATTATATGAAAATTAAGGTATATTAGTTTATAAAAACCTACCAAAATCATTTTTTTTGAAACCTTTTGTGCTGACGGTATCAAGTACAAACTTGCAAGTCACTTTTATATATATAGAAAAGCCAAAATGGGGCATAATGGTTTTGGGAATAAAATGACACTTCCAGATCAATTAAAGCATGGATATGAGTGTGGGGGAGATGAATAGTCACATTTAAATCTTTTCCAAATGGCACACTTCCCAAAGAGGTTGTACACATGCAAAATTCTTTTTTTCTTTAAGAAAACTAACTTTTATTTTGATGAACCTACAAATTTTTAGTCTTGTCAATTAATTAAGACTTATAAAGACACATGGGACATGACATGACATTTTAAAACCTTCATATTTCCTTAAAAACTTGTACAAAGCATTAAATGGTAAATTTTAACCCTTAATATGACTTAAATTGATAAAAATATTAAAAGACTAATTGACTAAGGCTAATATAACATTTAATGGCTTTAAATAAGCTATAAAACACCCCATAACACTCATATTACACCCCTTATAGACCTATAAAATCATGTTTTTACCTATAGGTGCTATTATTTGACTAAAAAGTCAAATTTGGTCAACAAATTGGTGACTTATAGGGGTAGTATCCCTGCTATACTAATTAGACCAGTAGCCTTATCAGTCCATTAAGATTAGGAGTCATCTAAAGCTAAGACAAACAAGAAGACTTTGACCATTGACTACCAATTTTGATTAATACAAGACCAACTAATTGACTACCTCAACCACACAAAGCAAAGGACACAAACAATAAGGAAAGCAAACAAACACACACACACACACATGGGGTAAAACAAAGTACAAAGAAAAGGACACACACACAAGGAAAGCAAAGCACCAGAATGAACCCTAAGAAATTTTTAGGTAAGCTAAGGGTAAAATGAGATATTGGTTAGGAAGTGTTAAACCAATAAATTGCTAATGCATTTATGGTAAATGGTTAAAAATTCACCATTGGGAAAGAACAGAGTTGCCTTGGTCAACTTAATTTGTAGGGTGATCTAAAATGATAGGGATGAATGTGTAGCAATGGGAAGATTTAGTATGTAAATAGGTGGTTGATTGCATGCAGTAGGCCAACTTATTTGGTAAGGGAAAAAGGTTGATGATGTATAATAAGGCCAACATAGTTTGTTAGAGAGGGTTGATGTATAATTGCAAGGGAAGGGTAATTGTGTATAATAGTGTTGATATAGTATCACAAGGCAAAAATATGGTCAATGTATTATTGCATAGGACAATATAGTTAGAAAAGGAAGGGGCTGATTTATTATTGTAAAATAAAATATAGGGCTGATTTAGTATTAAATGGGTCGATCATATAAAAGATTGAGAAACTAAATCAAACCAACTAATTTAAGTGGTTAATTTATGAAATTTCAAGAATGTATATTTATTATTTATGACATGGGGATTTGATACATCCTTTGTTGTTTGATATTTTGTAGAGACACTAGAGGTATTGGCACATGATAGATGTGTCATGGCTTCTAGACCTACTGGATCAATTGATTGATGTGAATAGAACACAATTGGTCACACAAACACATGATATATATAGATATTGATTTTGATAGTTGGATTTGATCTCATGCATTGTATTTAGTTGTGGATGTTGATGCATGGATATATTTATTTCTAGCACATGTATTTAGCATTTGATGTATATTCAATGGGAAATATAAGTTGAGTGTTTTATTTTCTAGAATTGTGTGATACACATGCATGGTTAAAAAAATAAAAAAGTGAAAAATGTCTTGGAAAAGTATGAGTAATAAAAAAAATGTACTACACACTATATCACAATGGGAAATATGTAATAACAAAAGATGACTAAGTATAAAAAACCAAAGATGGTAAAAGGGGTAACAAAATGTTTTTAAACCACGTATACGATTTGCACCAAATCAAAAGAACTAAAAACACACTATATCATGTTGGGAAGTATGAAAATAATATAATAAAATGGAAGGCACATGAAAACCAAATGGCGTAAAAAATAACAATTAAGTCAATCAATCATACTAAATCACGTTGGGAAGTATAAAAGAGAAACAAAATTAGAAAAATGAACTTAAATTGATCATACTCATTCAAAATGTGAAGTATGAAAATTTTAATAAAAATGTTTGTAATCTTACATGAAATCATAAAATAAGAAGATAAAAGTGAAATATCAATGAATTAAGCATAAAACATACTATATCAAGATGGGAAGCATGTCAAGATGTGTAATTCATAATCAATCACTATTTATCTCAAATTTAACACATGTAGTTTCATTGTCACTTGGGTATTAAAATATTTTGTGAGGAAGGTCTTGTCCTATCCATGGTACTACACTAAAAATCACAAAGGGATCATTAGTGAGGTGGAAACAATTGGAAATAATTTTGAAAAAGAATGTTTGTAATATGGTAATTTGTGAGGAAGGCCTGGTCTTATCCATGGTCTTAGAATTAACTCATAAATGGGATCCCTAGGGAGAGTGATCAGTGAGAAAATAATACTTCTCAAGGTAAAATATTATGATTTTTTTTAAATGAAAGAGGGAATGTAAAAATCAAAATGTAGGTGTTTATGATAAGACCTTAGGAAACATGAGCCACACTAAGGAAATAGAAACGACACTAAGTGGATAGTGATCATCAGTATAGAAAGGATACCCATTCCAAATAAGCAAAAAGGTGTATATGCAAATAAGTGAGATACTAAGATTGACTTATGTTGATTAGATGAAAAAGAAAATTAAAATGGGCCTACCTCACTATAATGTGTTCCCCATTCCTTAGAACCTCTTACAGAGTTGTCAATCTACTATGAAGACTGGGTACTTGTGTGAGAAGTAGTTATCACTAAAAGATTGTTTTTTAATTCTCCTTTCCAAATCTACTAGCCTACCTCACCTCAATAAACCTCAAATCTATCATGATTCCAACTATGGAGTTTTAGATTTGATTATAAAAAAGAGATACGCTTTGATTCACATCTTTTAATGTGATTTGAATTTTAAAATTTGAATGTTGCCTTTATATCATTGACTTTTGTTTAAAATGATTTTGCTTTTGAAGGTTTATGGATTTTAATATTCCTCCTCCATACAAACTTGGAAGAACCAACATGAGGGACAAAGTGATATATACAAATAAACCTTAGACTTTGGCTAAAGGAAACTAGGTATTTAAAGACATGATTGACTAGAAAAACTTATGATTACGTATTAATTAGTATGTTATCTAAAGTTTCAACCATGTGTATGCTTAGTTTATGAAAGGAAATATGGGGAATCAAGGGAGATCCAAAGTGGACTGGTAAAATATGATTATGAAAATGAGATGACTTGTTTGGCAACTAATCACATGGTAAATAAGGATTACTAAGGGGAGCCAGGTTTGTATAACCAAATCACAATAATAATGATCTATGTGGATGATGTATGCCATG
Source organism: Torreya grandis (assembly GCA_037957365.1). NCBI lineage: Eukaryota > Viridiplantae > Streptophyta > Pinopsida > Cupressales > Taxaceae > Torreya > Torreya grandis. The sequence continues at coordinate 186,953 of JARHVA010001570.1, forward strand.
ATAAATGCAACATATCTATAAATTAATCTTAGTTTAGAGAAGATAAATACTAGTTACACTTATGATTATGGATACATTATATATTCATAGTCATGACCAAGATGGATCCACTAGAACTATCCAAGGGATCTCTTACCATAATGATATAACTAGGGAGGGTTCCAAAGTCTCCAGTCAAGCAAAAATATACAATAACCCTAACCAGGTCCTATGTTTTCATATTCAATAAACTAATAACACTTAAAACAAAAGCTTAATCTAGTGCTCACCAAAGCTTGTGGCACAAAGTGGGGGTAATAAACATGAAAATTAAACATGCATAGAAAATATATACTTAGGTCAATGCATAATAAATCCTAATTCATGGGAGAAAAGTCCAAACGCATATCTATCTACTCTTATAAAGGAGAAACAAAGTTGGGAATACTTACCTTTGAAGATGAACCCACTGAGCCTCGATCTCTCCCTTGGCCAAGGTGCTTCATAATAGGTTATTATGGTATGTAAGGATGACAAGGATAAATCAACTCTAGGCTACATAAACTATCAATGCATCCAAAAGACTTATCCATAAGACAAGATCCATATCTCCAAAGAAAGTATGAAACCCTATGTTTTCTCTTCAATTATAATGATGGATAAGTAGATGCACAATATATATCTCTTCTTATTCTCTTCTCTTAGAAATGATGAAATGAATGTGTTTATATAGGTAGATTTAACCCTAATCCTTTCCAAAATTTTAGGCCAACAAGGTCAACCCAGTTGACCTAGTATCGTTATTGACAAAAATAAATTAGGTCATAGACTAGGTTGACCAGGGGCTGACCTAGACCCTAATAGGTTTTATCAATTATAATACAAGGACGATGGGGTTGATAGTGTAATGTAAACCATCAAAAAGGGTTTTAGGTTAGGGAAAGGCTAATGAAGGTGGAAAATGACTAGAAGAGGGTTAAAAATAGGAGGCAAAGCTTAGGGGAATGTTTTTAGGAGATGGGTGTGTAGATAAAAAATGGAAATAAAGAAAAAAAAATCATACGAAGCACCAATAGTCTACCTACCCCTTTCTTGGTTTACCTCTTAAGGTATGTACTTAGAGAAATTAAGATTTGATAGGTTCCTGCAAGATAAAAATCTTTAGCAATAGATAAAGATTGAAACTATTATGTGTATATATATGCCCCACTTGAAGCTCATCACATGTCATGTAGGTGTAACACGGGATGGTGCTTTGAGAAAAGAATATAGTAAAACATAATGTTGAAAGTGAGTAAAGTGTAGTAAGGAGAAAAATAAGACAAATAAAAGGACATAATTGAAAAACACATACCTTTATTTATCTTAGTGTTGTAGATAAATAAAGAGATGCAAGAAATGTGAAGGCATCCAATATAGGGAACATTAGGTGAACCTATAGAGGTTAGCAAAAAAGAGTGAAAAATAATTATTTTTGTAATATAGACATATAATAGTTTATAATATTATTTATGATGTCAGGATTCTAAAACATTTTATGATTTGGAAAAAGAGATACTAGAGACAAAGATATGATAAAAATAAGAAATATAATGGTAAAAATTTGAAGGGTAAATAATTTTGAATAGTAAATATAAATAAGGTGAAAAAATAATCCATTTATTATTTTTACTATTCTAAAAAAATAGAGCTCTGATAGACCTAGTGAGAGACCAAAGAACTAGGATGGTGAGGAGATGACAACTAAAATGGGGAGGATGCATAGCAGTCATAACAAGTGCAATACAGATAAGAAACAAAAAATTTCAAAATTTTGAATATTTTTATTTAAAATTGAGTGAATTATAGAAAATTGATTGGTAGGCAAAATCTAGGCATTAGAATGAGCCCTAGAAAATTTTAGGGATACTTGGGGTATTGGGTTAAAAAATTTAAACCAATAAATTCTTAAGGACTTTATGGTAATTGGTCAAAATATTGTCATTATGGATGAACAGAGTCGATTAGGTTGACTTAGTCTTCAAAGGGCAAAAAAACCAATAGGCCAATTGTGTAATAGTAGGTTGATTTAGTTGGATGAGGAAGGGGGATGATAGTAGTGGGCTGACTTAGTTGTTTTGGAAGTGACCGATAAGTACTAAAAGCTAGAAAGGTGGATAAATTAGTATTACAAACCAAAGGTGGTCAACTTATTACTATGAGGCTGATCTAGTATAAATTTGATAGAGCTGATTTAGTGTCCTTGATGAAGTATAGGTTTAATTTAGTATTTGATAGGTCAATTTAGTATAAAATGAGCAAACTAAATAAAAATTGCTAAAGTTTATGAAATTTTGAAGAATGTACTTTGATTTTAAATGATATGGGGATCTAATACATCCTTTTTATTTGATATTTTGTAGAGACATTAGAAATATTGGTGATTGATCGATGTATTATGGTTACCAAATTTGCTAGAGCATTTGACAAATGTGGATAGAGTGAGAATATTTGTATTAGGTCTGGGAAGTATCATGGAGATGAGGTGCATCTCACTATGTGTTGATCTCAATGTCATGTTCCTCATAGAATTAGAATGGTTTACCAATAAATTTCAATGGGTGGTGGATGGGGATACCATAAAGGTGGGTATCACACACTAGAGGATGTTCATGCATTTCTTGGACTATTTATAAGAGGGACACTAATGATCATAGGGACACTAGATGATTTTTAGGAGAGATGAGTACTACCCAGGTGGGTGACATGCTTAGATAGGATATACCCTGGGTTGAGGGTTAGTTTATTTGATGTGTATATTACATGGATTTTGGATATTTGAAAGGCCGTGATTAGACTTGTGATAACATGAGTGTTATGTCATAAGTAAAATGACAAGGTAATATTGTATGTGATAGCATTGTTCCAATATATTTTGGATCAAGAGGTGATATATGATTTTGGGTTTATGATATATGATTTTGGGCTCATAACATGCACGAGTGGTGACTCCTATCTTTACCTTGATAAGGAGCAAATGATGGATGAGGTGCTTGGGGAATTAGTAGATAGATATATAATTATCATGTTGGAAACAACATTATTGAGAGGGGGGTGAATCAGTCTTAAAAAACTTTCTTTAACAATCTTAATTAAGTAATCATAGATCATTTAAACAAGCATCTACATATTAACAACCATAAGAACCAATCTATAAGAGCATGAAACACATGAAAATATTAAATATGTGGGAAGACCTCAAGGGGAATAAAACCAATTGATATTTACAAATTTACTATAGTCTCATAATACAAACATCAAATTTAGTGAATCACCCACTTCACATGGAGCACCAACCCCAACTAACTAAGCACCAACTTTGTTAGGCTTTAACAAGCACCAACTTGCAAGGACGAACCAACATACTAGATGAATCAACACCAAATAAACCACATGATATATTTTATCACCTTTAAAACACATTTTTTCTCATACAATAGGTGATGATCTCCTTCTTTAGCTCTTCTCTCTCTTATATCTCTCTCAAACTACCTTCTAGGCTCCTTTGCTTAACTAGTCCACTTCTTGACTTGATTAGGTCATATTACCTTGATTTTCATATGAAAAACCTATATAAAATATTCATATATAATTCTATACACTAATTTTATGGTCTATAAGACCTTTTACTTACCATGTGTTATATTATTCACTTATACTCTTCACACTCACCACTTCTCTAAATAAGCCTAAAATTGCCTAGTATTTATACAAGTCACTTACTCTCACACACTTTGGTTTGAAATATAAACTTTAACACTTGTATTAACCTTAAAATATGTATTATAACATGTTAAAAACTTCAATCAACCAATACATTAGGTTTTTTGTATCTTAATAGGCTATATTTCTTCTTGGTGTCATGGAGACCCATTAGGCCTTCTTAGTCACACATTACACTTGTCTTTCTTGAAATTATTCAAAAATAAAAATACATTAGTAAAACATAATTTTAAATTAATATATACCTTTTCAAACTTCACTTTAGGTCCATAACACCTTTTAGGTCTAACCACCACTTGAACCCCTTCTCAAAACACTATTCACAATAGGCTTGTGCATACATAGAAAAACTATCTTGAACAATTGAAGCATAAAATCAATTTTTCCAAATAAACATGGAAAAAAATAACATATACAGAATAATAATGACCTAAATTTCATTAAAAAAATCATTATATGCTTTAAATCAAGGTATATAGGCTCAAACTCTTCTCTATAAGATGCTTACTCTGAACTGCCAACTGGCTTCAAAACATAGTCAAGGAAACATGAAATTTTGACACTTGATTGAACATAATCAATGCATTTAAATTAATTAATATGATATTTATAACATAATTATAAAAAAATAAAACAAAAAATTTATAATATCTAATGGAAACTATTTGTGTTGCAGACCAATTCGTTGATCTTCTTTCTCACAATCCTTACTTATCTAGACAAGCCATTTTGGATTTGATGTTTCAACCTCTTAAAATTAATTAAAATATTTTAAAAAACATTTATATATAATAAATTTACCCAAAAAAATCATTATGTGTATTATATATATTAACTCATGGCATAAAGTTTCAAACCCATCGCTGCAACTTGCTTACCCAAAACTGCCAGTTTGCCTTGAAGACCGGTCATGGTGATTTTGAATTTTGACACCTATGTAAACACATTTAAAATATAATAATTCATATGTATGATAATATATTATCATTATATCATTATAATATAGGTATATAACATGGTCATATGACACTATTAGTAATGCAGACCAATCTCACAACCTTACACCTTCACTATCTCATCTTCACCAGATAGGTCAACTTATGAACATCATTTTCATCATTAACATTGAACTAAAATATATATATCCAACATGAAAATGTATTAAAATTATTTAAAAACATATCCATGAACTTTTATTCATCCTTAGTCCATGTTATCACATCCCTAATTTAATTCTCACTTATACCTGGTTTTTTCACTATTTGCACCACTAGATCTATTAGCGACTGGTCAACTTGTATGAATAGTTTAGCACCCATAAGGTATAGAAAATAATTATAAATAGCCATGTACATAATATAAAATTATTAAGCTTCAACCTTCATCTAATTATCAACTTTGACTTGGGCAACTCTAATTTCTTTATCAAATCTCTGAGAAATAAGGCCTTTCTTGTAGGGTCTGCTCACACCCCTGACAAACCAGTCACACTTGGAGGTGCCTAGGAGAGTTTAATATAATCTCAAATATATTAAATATCCATATCAAACTATTATGAGAACTTTATAACAAGATCTTTAACATTGGGTTATTATTAGGGTTTTTGAGGGTTTAAACCATCTTCTAGTCTTAACAATCTTTCATAAATATTATCCCTTCATTTTAAAAACCAATGCTAGGAAAATTGAGATATAACCCTTAAAAATTTACCATGAATATATTAGGTCCTCATGTAGATTTTTAATGTGCCAATGAGTACTTGAAAAACCTTCTCAGGTAGATAACTCTTCATCCTATGCACTTGAGAGACCTTAAGATACTTTTTCTTGATTTAACCTTAAATATTTGACCTAAAAATTCATGCACATGCTTAAAGTAACTTAAATCACTTTTTTTAATGATCACCTAATCACTGATGCCTTGAAAACTGATTGAGATACCCCATTAGTCTATGCTTTCTCTCTTTGCTCTTTAAGATTTGACATGCTAGTCATATTAGGCCTTGAAAATGACCTTTAAACCTCTTTCCATGTGCTTTCCACCTCAATTACATGCTAACACAACATATCACAAGTTAAAACAATGTCAAACATCCTTAATTTTCCTTGATAATACCTTATAACACCTCATTAGGTTAGGTAGGTTCTAGAACTAGTCTAGTTGTAGATTTGGGCTTAAGTACTTAACCCTATAGGATTCATCTTAAAAATATCTTGATTGATCCAATGCCTCTTATGTATATTTAAATAACCTCATATAACCTCTTCTTTGGAGATTCAATAGAATATCTTCATAGTTTGATGGAACATCTTTGGAGCTACTTATACAGATCTTCAGAGCTTGACTAATCTACCCTTAGACTCACTTGAGTGCTCCAATGCCTCTTATGTATGTTAAAATAACCTCATACAACCTCTTATTTATATATTAAATAGAACATCTTCATAGATCGATGGATCATATTCAAAACTTCTTACATAGATCTTTGGATCTCAACTACGGATCTTCATAGCTCAATGTGTTCTATGCTGAGTCTTCAAAACTGTTGCCAAAAAGGTGTTTCCAAAACTATTGATGAATTATTAAGCCTTTAAATTCTCTCTCATCATGAAAACATTAGGTTTCTTGGACTTCTTGTGATATTAGGCATATAAGATCATGCCCCACACACCATGCATCTTGATATCAATGACATCAACCTTGACATCAAATGATATCAACCTTGATATCAATTACAACTCTTCTTAATAGCTTGAAAGATGAGGAGATGGTAGTTGGTCATTTTTGGCCAATTTTTTGCCCACATACCACAATTTTGACTAGTTTAAAGAGATGGACATGATAAAAAATAAGTGAAGGATAAGAAAAAGAAGTGCAAAGGTTCATTTCTTTTGGGACTCTTTTTCACTAAGTATTTTATTTTAGAGTTTTGTTCAGGATAAATATTGGAATTTCTTCAGACATTTTACCTAAAAGAGAATTTTTGAAGGGAAATTTACTTCATTTGACTAAGTGTCAAGAATTTTTTCATTTTTTTTTTGAAACAATTCTTTTGAAGGGCACTTACAAAATTTCTAAAGGGTCATTTTCATGCTAAAGTGTTACATTATGCAGCATTCTGAAGGGTATCTACAAAGGAAATGGACCTTTGCAAAAGTCTTAAAGAACTTTTCTCTCAAGAAAGTGATCAAATCAAAATCATTTGAAGGGGAATTTTTGAGATTTTTGAAGGGTACTTTCCCTTCACAAAGGACACTTAAAAAATCCCAAAGAAATAAATTTAGAAGATTTATCTGAAGGAATAAGATCAAAAAAGGGGGCCTAAAGAAATAATATCTGAAGGAATAAAGTCCATTTTCAAAATGCTAAAGGAATTCCTTTGGAAGCCAAAATGTCTAAATAAAATGGTCAAAACAAGTTGTCCAAATTAATTAATGATGGGCCCAAAAATGTCAAAATTTGAACCCCCACAATTAGCTGTTCTAATTTGAAAAGATCAAAAGAAGCTACAAAATCTATAGAATTTTATCAACATAAATGGATACAAGAAAACTAATGTCCTTAGATTGGTTTTCCATCTATAGAAAAGTTTTGGCCCATGTTTCAAAGTAGGATCTGGTGTATGTAACTAATGGAGAGGCTCTCATCCTTTGACATGGCCATCATCTCTGACAAATAATCACTAAACTTAGAGGCAACATGGTTTAGTCCAAATTCAAAATTATGGGGATTTTGTCCTTATATTTTCAAGATAAGTGAACGATGGTGTGGAAGTGAAAGATGAAGATCAGGTGATTAGAAAAAGTAGCTCGAGCATTAAAGATGTTTCTAGACTTTTCCTTTTTTAGTGGATCATGACATCATCATCCTAAATAAGTTCTTATCTTCTAGTGTATTTCTCAATTAATGGGAGGGCTTGAATATGATTGGATCTAATGGTGGTTAATTTATTGAAGAAGTATTAGTTCTAATTAACCCAAATGTGGGTGAGAAATCATGGAGGGTGTTTGGATTTCATTTATTGAATTTTGTTTGCTTGCCTCTTCTCTTTTCTCTTCCCCTTTTTTCCTATATCTCCATTTTTTTCTCCCATAAAAAAGGGATATATCCTCATTTGAAAAAAAAAAACCTATCAAAATTTGTAAGAAATACCTTTTAAATCAATAAAGATCAATTTTTACTTATCTCTTACCTCTAATGTGTTTAGTAAGCTTGTGAATGATGGCCTTGTGAAGAAGTATTTTTCCATGTCCATTGTCCTCATTTCTTGCCTATTTTTAGGTGTTTTAAAGTTAGTTCCAGGTTTAAAATTGATCTCTTTCCACCATTAATGGATGCTTGGTGTGAATTTTGAAATTCCTCTTTGCTTCATGTATTGTTTGGTGAGCCTAGTTTATGAAACACTTATGCAAATTAACTAGTTTGTGAGGTTGTGTGAGCAAGAATTATCTTATGATAAATTAGTGTTTATTTCATGTTTATGTGAGTGTCAATCAATTAGGTTTATCACCCATTTATCTCTCTTAGTTACTCTATACCCCCTCTCTACCTCTTTTCCAAGCATAAACCTTAGTTTAGGTGATCTACCAAGAGGAAGCCAGCCTTCTCTAGAGGTTCAACCTCACTACAGGATACCCACAACTTAAGGTTGCTCCAATATTGTAGCTAGGAGTGAGAGATCCTAAAAAAATCTCCCACAAGGGTACAATTCTAGACTAAAATAATTTTTGGTAGGCCTAGTGGGACCCCTTTCGAGGAAGATTGGTCAAGTTTGATCAATTTGTAATGGTTATAGATTTCATCTTTCAATATCTGACGACTTCAAAGAACATTCAACAATCTAGTGGTAGAATGGTAACTATCTCTCATGCTAAAGATGACTATAAGATCAAGTTCTAGAGGTATTCCTTTTGAGCTTGTTGAACTCCCCTTAAATTTATCCAAAAGGTTAAAGTTTGCCTATACTCACCCATACATAGGAAACCATTTTCCTAAACTAGTCATAAGGTATACCTATTAAAGAAGACATTTGTTAACCCTTTTTATTACCATGATTTCCCAAAGAGCTTTTGTAAGATTTAGTGTCCAAATTCCTTTGAATATGTTGTAATATGATACTATACTAGTAGCATCTCTCAAAAACATCCCATATTTTACAGGAGACCAAGCCACAATCCCTACTGAACACATCAATGACATAACCAATTTTTGCAATATCCATAATGTCATAAAAAATATAGCTATTACACTGTTAGCTATATCCCTTGAGAGAAAAGATTTACATTGGTATAGAGGCTTAGCTCCTAATTCTATTCAATCATGGAATCAGTTAGGAGAGGCTTTGCATAAAATATTTGTAGACAAGAGTGACTATTTGTCACTAGCAGAATAACTTACCACAATTAAGAGAGCCCCTCATGAAGTCATGCAAGATTTCAACACAAGATTCCAAAAAGCTTGGGATAGAATTCTCGCCTCTATTAGACTGTCCCCTAACTTTGTGTTCCTATACTACTTGAAGGCTCTAAATAGTGATATAGGTATAATGATCCAATCCATGGGAGGAGACATATTACCAGATGCTTATGAGGTGGTTATAAAGCAAAAAATTGCTTTGTTTAGGCTAGTAAGCTTACTCGTAGAACCCTAATGCCTTTTTTTCTTGAAATCAGACCACCCCCTATGGTTACTCCCCCACTCGATGTTATTATTCCAACTCCAAAAATTTCTACTATACCTTCACCTAAGTAGGAAAAGGCCTCCACTAGTGGATCAAGTGATTTTCAAGAGTAGAAAAACTACCTAAAACTTAAGAGCATGCTACAATCCTTGGGAAATGATGTGGTCAATGTGAAGAGGCAGCAAGCTTAGTTCAATAAACCTTATCAAGCTCCATATCAGCCTCAATATCAATCTTATCAAGGGGATAAACCACCCTCAAAGGGAAATTTCCAAAACTAGAACCATGAGCAAGGGCAAGGACAACCTAACTATGCTAGACAAAATAAATATAATCCAAATGTTGCAAGCTTTTCCAACTCCTTGGTTCTTATTCAAAAAAATATGGATCAAGAGGATGAAGGGACCATACCTTGGGATCAATATTTTGGGCAATCCATTATCCCAACTAATGGTTTTAACCAGGCATTTAATGAACAATGGCAGCAAGTTGTTGATTATGGATACAATCAATCCTTAATGGATCAAAACATAGAGATCCCCATAATGACAAACTAGGACAGTATCTACAAGACCAAGGATCTAATAAGGTACCAAACTAGCTAGATATTACAATGGTCATCAATGAGCAAGAAGAGTGTTATGCACTCAATCAACATGCTAGTTCTAGCCAAGCATACATTCCAGTGGTAACTAATACAAGGTTTAAAAGAAGGTATATGGATGGTAATCAAAAGGCATTCAAAGAACCTCATATCATTAATCCTTCATTGTCTAAGCCTAATGAGCCTTATATCACTCCAAATTTCTTGGTACCTCTTAAAAATTAGAATCAAATGACCCATTTTAATCCACTAAACTCATAAATTCAATAAACAATAGTAGTGGCCCCCAAAGTTCATGTGAAGGTTGGTGGTTTGCTAATCAAAATTTTTGAACAAATGAAAAAATAGAGTGTGAGTGTACCAATGTGGGACATGATTTCAATGCCTGATCTGGTGGATATCCTTCAAGAAGGTTTGTCCAAGATAGGTGTTACAACAACTGTAGGCAGAAAACCAAGCGAAGAAACTAAGGTCCTCACCAATGCAACCCAAGGTCCTATAGGAGAAGGATCAAGTAAGGTGGTAAAAACTCCTCCATTCTACATTTAATTAATCATTGGTCATTCGTTGGTGCATAATTTCTTGGTAGATAGTGGATCTAGCACTTTAGTAATGCCAAAGTCTATAGCTAATCAACTAAACCTCAAATATGAACCACATACTATGGGATTTCTACACCTTGATAGTTCTTCCACAAAGCCATCTGGTATTATCAAGGGTCTCATCTTTACCCTACATGCTTGTCCTAGTGTTTTAGTGGCTCAAGATGTGTTGATCCTTGATGTAACTCATTGCTATGTCTTATGTATCTCTAGAGAATTCACAACCAAAATTGGGGGTTATCTAGTAGTAGATTAGTCCTCCATAAATTTTAGAACAAGGTATGGGACTAATGTATCAATCAAAGCTGAGCCCATGGCACAATTTCACATTAAACCCCATTAGCCAGATAACATAAATCTCAATTGTAATATCCTTGATGAGGATGAATTTTCAATTGGTCAAGAACTAAATACTTATCTTGAGGAGATTTCAAACTTATTCTTGGTTGAGTTATGGGGGGTAATCAATTTCTCAACTCATTAGAAGGTGTTGAGGAAAGATACATGGGTGTCTATTTGCTACATGAAGAAAATCAACTCATGCCTTCCCTCATTGGACCTAAATAAGACCTTAATGGTATATGGAAGTTGTTCTTTGATGGTTCAAGGAGAAAAAATAGAGTAGGTGTAGGGGCAATGTTGGGTTTCCCCTTTATATGATAAGTATTTCTCCTCTTATATGTTCCATTTCATTTTCTCCTCTAATGTAGTAGAATATGAAGGCCTAATCCATGGCCTCTGATGAACCAATAAGAGAGGAATCAAAAGATCACAAGCATATGGAGACAATGAGCTTATAGTGAATCAAGTTAGGGGCTTGAACATTACAAAGAATCCTTTGATGAGGTACGAAAAAAATAGAGTATGGGACCTAATTAAATATTTTGAAGCCTTTAACATTTAAGCTATGCCAAGGAACTAGAATCAACATGCTGACAGGTTGGTAGTTGTGGGAGCCTATTTTTCCAAGTAAGCTAAAAGAGGCCAAAGTTCAGCCACATGTCAAAGTGGTGGTGAGGCCATCAGTACCAGATAATGAAGCCCACTGGTAGGTCTTCAAAAATTACAAATAAATTTGTTGTTTCTTATAACAAGAAGTAGAGTTCTCCTCTACCAACCAAGAGAAATTTTAGCATCAGTATGGGGATCAAATTGTTCAACTAAAGTATAAAAAAATTCCTAAAGGGATGGTCACCCTTGAAAGTCTTTTCCATGAGGGAGACCATATGAGGAAAGATAAGGAAGTAATATCCACTGATGAGGAGAATTATGAAAGGGTCCTTATTTTAAAAGACAAGCCCCTCAAGCTTGGGAAGGTAAGCAATGAGGTAGAAAGGCATGCTTTCATTGAAATTTGTAAGGAATATTCATACATCTTTGCTTGGGAATATAGTGACCTAAAAGTTTTTGATCCAAAGTTAACCCAGTATACTATATAACTAGAGGCTAATGCTAAGCCTATGAGGCAAAAATAAAGGCCCGTTAACCCCAAAATAGAAGAGTTTATGAGGAGAGAGCTGACCAAGTTAATTGAATCCAAGATGATCTTTCCCATCAAGCACTCATCATGGTTAGCCAATTTGACACTTGTAATAAAAAAGAGTGGGGATATTAGGTTGTGTGTTAACTTTAGAGATCTGAACAAGGTCTCCTTGAAGGACCATTAGACTCTACCATCCATGGAGTAACTTCTTCAAATAGTTGTAGGTTTAGAATATTTTTATCTTTTGGATGGATATTCAGGTTACAACCAAGTATTAGTAAATAATGAAGATTAGTACAAGACTACTTTCACCACCAAATGGGGCATGTATACATACCAAAAAATTCCGTTTGGATTATCAAATTCCAAGGCAACTTTCCAAAGAGCCATGGACATGGCTTTTATGGGTTGTTAATTCAAATGGTATTGGTCTACTTAGATGACATCACAATTTTCTCTAAGGATGCCAACAAACACATGGAACACTTGAGGTTGATATTTGGGAGATACAACGAGTATGGGATCTATTTAAATCCCAAGAAATATGTGTTTTCTATTCATGAAGGAAAAATCTTGGGACACATTATCTCAAAACATGGATTAACAATTGATCCTGATAGAATAAGTGCCATCTTGGCCTTATCCTTGTAGACATCCAATTCCTAACACCATTTGTGTTGAAATTGTCAATCTTACTTGAATTGCACTTAAATGCACATTTTAGGTCAAAATCTATAAAACATCCTAAATGGTTTGAACTTGTCATTTACAAGTTCCATTTTGGGTTAAAGTATCCCTAAATAGGGTAATGCATTTTATGGGCCAGTTAACTTTGATCAGATCATTTTGAGTCAAAATGACCATTTTGCCATTTAGTGCTCTGGATCACTCTTTTCTTTGTTAGGGTGTGGAGCTAAAAGCTTCAACTATTTGTAGACACAAAGAAGAGGATGTTGAAGAACTAGAAGAACCGGCGTCGGTAGCATGACCGATGTCGGTTAGATACAGTGCAGAAAGAAACCGACGTCGGCAGCACCAGGCAAGCAGGGACCGACGTTAGTCGCTTGTGCATTCTAGAATTGCTGTTGATAAACAGTCAGTTAAGTGAAGCGAGTGTTTGCATGTCAAATGACTAATTATAGTCATGAGCTGCGTGTCTAATTATTGTAGTTAGATTTCTATTTTTGTAACCATGGGATTCTATTTAAAGACCCATGAGGCATGTATTGTAATTATCAAGAAGGCAAGTAAAAGCATTGAAGCAAGTAAGGTCAAGGAGATCTACAGGTGTAAGGTCAAGGAGATCAGCTGAAGCATTCAAAAAGGGATAATAACTCAGGCTATAGAGTTGTTGTGTTGAGCAAGAGAGAGAGGGAAGAAGGTCTTGAGGTGTGGCAAGCCTTTGAGGTGGAGGAAGAAGTGGCATCTTCCTTATTGTATTTTATTCTAGTAATATCTAATACAAGAGTGTGTATTGTCTCTCAAATTCTTTGCTGTCTCAAGTTTTTAGTTACTTTATCATTCTGGTATAATTCCATGTTTAATTACTTATAAGAAAGTAATCAATTATGCTTTTGTTGGATAAGGGGTCACCTAACAGTTGGTATCAGAGCTACGGTTTGCAGGAAGTAGGTTATTTTTTGATTACAGGTCATTCACAGGGTTTTCTGATTGAGTGGGAGTTTAGCAATGGCAGAAGAAAGTAAGCTATGAATGGAGAAGTTTAATGGCAAGAATTATCAACACTAGAGGATGTAGATTGAGGATTATCTGTATCAGAAGGATCTGTACTTACCATTGGGTGGGGTTGCATGCAAGCCCACATATATGAAGGATGAAGAATGGAGTGTTCTTGATCAGAAGGCTCTCGGTTCCATAAGGTTGAGCCTTGCATCATCTGTGATTTCCAGCTTATCACAGTGCAAGACAACGAAAGAGTTGATAAAGTGCTTGGCGAATTTATACGAAAAGCCCTCGGCTTCTAATAAGGTATATCTTATGAAGTAGCTATTTACTTTGCAAATGCAGGAAGGTGGATCGGTACATACTCATCTCAGTGATTTCCATGGTTTGGTAAACCAATTAGCTTCAATCAATATTGTTTTTGATGATGAGGTAAAGGCTCTCTTGATTTTATGTTCTTTGCCTGAAAGTTGGGATAGTTTGGTTATGGCAGTAAGTAATTCTGCATCTGCTTCTAAAATCTTAAAAGTTGATGATGTTGTGAGTGTGATCTTGAATGAGGAAATACGCAAGAGAAGCACAGGTGAATCATCAGGTAATGCTTTAAGTGCAGAAAGCAGGGGAAGGCAAAGGGAGAAGATTGAGTAAGGGAAATCAAGGTCAGGAAAGAGATCCGAGTCCAAAGGTGTTACTTGCTGGTTTTGTGGAAAGAAAGGACATACAAAGGAGTGTTGGTTGAGAGATAGAGAGAATCAACATGCAGGTATTGAAGAAGCAAAGGATGCAAATATTGTGGTACAGGATGTTCTCATACTTTCTTTGGATAGTCAAGTAGGATCATGGATTTTAGATTTTAGTTCATATTTTCATGTATCCCCAAACAGAGATTTGTTCCATGAGTATGAACAGGGAGACTTTGGAGTGATTTATTTAGGGGATGGTATGCCTTGTCAGATAGTTGGAAAAGGGAAAGTGTAGCTGAGATTGTAGATTGACAACAATGGGTGTTGAAGGAGGTCATGCATGTTCTAATTCTGAAGCAGAGTTTGATTTTTGTAGGAAGGTTGGGTGACCATGGATGCACAATAACCCTCGCAGCAGACTCTTGGAAGGTTACCAAGGGTGCACTTATTCTAGCAAGAGGTAAGAAAGTAGATACTCTTTATTTGTCTACTTGTATTGCTGATTCTACTTCTGGTTTATCTACTTCAGCTGTAGATTTGAAGATGTGGCTTAATAGGCTTGGTCACATAAATAAGAAGGGAATGGATGTTCTTGATTCAAAAGGTATGTGTTCAGATTCAGAAAGCATAGATAGAGTTCATTGCAAAAAAAGGAAATTTGATGCTTTTGACAAGAACAAAGAAGCCTTGGTGTTTATGGAGGAGATGAAGGACAGAGATCAGTCACAGGGGCTGAATAAATTTGAGCAGGGCAACATGGACAGAGGTTTGATCCAAGATGAGCTCGTGGGTGAAAAATTCATCACTTGCAGAAAAACACAGGTACCGATGTCGATGCTCCCATGACACCGACGTCGGCCAGACATAAATTGACATCGATCATGTGCAGACCAACAGGGTCGGTAGGTCGGGCAGGAGAAGTCTGAAGTCAGTCATCAGGACCGATGTCGGCGGAGGGACACCGGCGTCAGCCAGGGAAATGATGTCGGTAGTCAAGGTCAGTGCAGGGAATCGACATCAGTCGGGAGCAGACTGGGAGATGGCTGAGATCGGTCACTGAAACAGATGATGGGTGGACAACTAGCTGTCAAGGAGTCTCAAACACCCATATGGAGGTCAAAAATGGTAAGTGAACCTCATATTCATTGTTCACTTCTTTATATTGCTTACTGATAGTCAAGAACTAGGAAGATGGAAGAAGCAATGTAGGTAGAATCCAGAAACAGTGGGAGCTTGACATGGATGAGGAGTGTGAGTCCTTGGAGAAGAACCAAATAGGTATTTGTTGGTAGAGTTATCAGCTGGAAGAAAGCGCTGGATAGAGGGATGGATTCCCATATTAGAGAAGAGAGTGAATGGACACGTGAGACATAAGGCTATGGTATATGGTCTTGATTAGGCTACAAACAATGGAGGTTTGACCATTGTATTTATCTTTACCAGGTTGGATAATATTAGCTACATTATCCTATTACTGTATTGTGTTACTTGTTGTAGGGTTTCATATACAGGGAGGTTTCTGAGCTAAGGGTAAAGTTGGTTTAGAAGTATGTCATGAAGAATTTGGGAGCAGCAAAATTCTTTTGGCATAAGTGACAGGTATGGCATCATAGGTTTCAGTGGTGGTTGGTCTTCAAGAGTGACTTTGAAGAGGGATATAGAGCCAAAGGAACAAAATAGATGGTGTACAGGTATAGGTACAGTAGCAGCTGTTTATCTCCAAGTGGGAGATTGTTAGGGTGTGGACCTAAAAGCTTCAAATGTTTGCAGACACGAAGAAGAGGATGCTGAAGAACTAGAAGAACCGGTGTCAGTAGCATGACTGATGTCAGTCAGATACAGTGCAGAAGGAAACCGACGTCGGCAGTTAGTCAGTCGACGTCGGTAGCACTAGGCAAGCAGGGACCAACATCGGTCGCCTGTGCGTTCCAGAACTGCTGTTGATGAATAGTCAGTTAGGTGAAGCGAGTGTTTGCATGTCAAATGACTAATTATAGTCACGAGCTGTGTGTCTAATTATTGTAGTTAGATTTCTATTTTTGTAACCATGGGATTCTATTTAAAGACCCATGAGGCATGTATTGTAATTATCAAGAAGGCAAGTAAAAGCATTGAAGCAAGCAAGGTTAAGGAGATCTACAGGTGTAAGGTCAAGGAGATCAGCTGAAGCATTCAAGGAGGGATAATAACTCAGGCTATAGAGTTGTTGTGTTGAGCAAGAGAGAGAGGGAAGAAGGTCTTGAGGTGTGGCAAGCCTTTGAGGTGGATGAAGAAGTGGCATCTTATTGTATTTTCTTCTAATAATATCTAATACAACAGTGTGTATTATCTCTCAAATTCTTTATTGTCTCAAGTTTCTAGTTACTTTATCATTCTAGTATAATTCCATGTTTAATTGCTTATAAGAAAGTAATCAATTGTGCTTCCGTTGGATAAGGGGTCACCTAACATTCTTCTAATTCATTGGTATACATCATGTACCTTTATTATTTGTTGTTGTCAACATCCTAAATAGGAATATGGTTTCAACACATCTAACGTCACCTTATAATTCTTCTTGAGTTAAATTATAACCTAGTAATATGACTTTTTGACCATTTTGATTAATCAAGGGACAATTTTCAATTAATTACACAAATGTTGCTTAACCTTTTTTAAGGCTAATTAATCAAAATCAAGAGCGTAAGTGTATTTTCCATGAGAGTTGTTGAATATTTCTTTTTAAAAATTGATTCTTATTATCTACATCACCTAGTGACATTAGCTATGGGGTGGCATCCATTAAGCCATAAGTGCATAAAATATCAGGATTATGGGTCACCCATGCCTACTTAATGCCTCTCATGCCTCTTCAATAACCCTTCTTCCAAGGTCATATTGAGGATAATTATGGATTTAATTCTAAATATTAGGATTATCCTCAACCACACATCTCAATCTTGAGATGGATGGTTCAAGTTGATCTTGACCAATCTCAAAAATCTATAAATAGAGAGGCCATGGACATAATTTCTAAGCTATTTTGGTGTAAGGTTATTGTGCTCAAATATCTTCAAAGATTAAGCATTGTAAAGTTATAATGCTAAATTATTTCTACAAAGCTTCATTAATAAGATAGTTTAGTGATTCCACATCAAGAGCCTAGGTTTTGTGGAGTGTTCTTGAGGCATTGGAGGAGCTTACCACCATTGTTGATAAAGACAAGGATGCTTGATCAAGGGAGAACATGTTTTTGAGCCACATGGGCATGGTGAATCCATTTGGGAAGGTAATATGGTCTTGTTTTCTTTCATTTTTTTCTTGTTATCCTTTGTAATTCCCATAGGAATAAATAGGCTTGATTAGTTAGTTCTTTATGCATGTTTCATGGTTTATGGACTAATGCTTGACTAACTTGATATGTAATATTCTCTACATCTTGGCACACCCGGTGGGACTAGACACATCCTACACCTAAAGAAGATCCTTTTGAAACCTTACAAAACTTATTTAAGCTTCTAAAACCTTGAAAATTGGTTTTCTAACTTTATTTTTCCATTTTTAGTTGCCATGATTTTTACACAGTAATCGACATCGGCAGAAATACCAACATTAGTTACTTGGCCTAATGACGTTGGTCAGTAGAATTGACATTGGTCAAATCTTGGTTGACCATAACTGATGTTGGTGGTATTGACAAATGTTGGCAACTATGTTTTTCAAAAAAAACATAGACTCGAGACCTACTTTTCTAAAATTGTTTCAAATTCAAAAGGGATTCAAAGCTAAAGGACATGCTAACAATTTTACTACACGATAAAGTTTAAAATTTGATTAAAACATGTATAAATCACCTTTGCATGCTTGAAAATAGATTAGGAACCTTGTTTTGTTGTTTAAGAAAGAATTTAAGTGTTTTTGGTGAATGTTTTCAAAGTTTACAACTAAGACCAAGGGGTCAAATGAACACCACCAAACATTTCATTCGGGTTTAAAATTGAACACACTTGTTAATTCTTGTTTGCAATAGTTGATTAGATTAATCATGTTTGGAAAAAAGAGGAATGTTTCATGTATGGTCTTCCATTTGTCCCCTATAGGGAATCCTTGGAATCAAAAGTGCCATTCCTATTGTAAATAGCCTAATCCAAGGTTTAGAAAGAATGTCACCTAAAACACTCCCCAAAAACTTGCTAAAGTTTGAGTGATCTTGAAAATGACCCTAAAGTCTTTCTATTTTCATGTTTTCTTTATTTTTAGGCAACTAGGCTTATGAGGGGGACTTCATCACCTCCCATAAGTTCTTTAGGTAAGCTTTGACCTAGGGTTTTATCTCCTGGCGTTGACTTCATTTGACTCTTTTTAGAGTTGCACACAGGATGTAGTGGCACTTTAGAAATCACACTACACTGAGCGAACAATAGGATGTAGTGGTTGCATAAAAGACTAGACCTTTATGTAACAAGACAAGTGATACAGACCTAACATCTATGCTTTTCTTTTGCATTGTTTGGCATGCAAGTCATTGTGCAATTCATTCTCCTAGAACATTCAAAACTTGATAGTTTAATAGACCCGACTTTTCCATACCTTGTTAGTTTAGACTTAGGACATTTTTTTTTTGTTATTAGCTTACTTGGTGTTGATTTGTGTCTAAAACTACTTGTTATCTCAATGAACTTAACCAAAACACATCCACTTTGGTGTAATTATGCTACCTAATTAAGTCTATAACTTTTACCCAATTTGTTTAAATCCTTCATTTATAATCCACATTCAAAATTGAACCTTTTTGAGTTTTAAGGGTTGGTACATTCAAGTGGGTTCACCGTTTGTGCACTAGTTTTGTTTTAACTTGGGTTCAATTTTCTATTTTGATTAAAGGCCATTTATTAAGACTCAAAATCACATTATCATCTTGGTGGACTAAATTCATCTTGTGTATCACTCATGTTTTGGGTCCTAGAACATATTTTATCCTACTAGAATCATGTGGCAATGTTGTGCTACCCATTGGGTCCTAGCATTATAATTAGTGATTCATGTATGTCTTTGCATCTTGAGTTACTTAGTTCATTTTGTCTTCTTCATAATTCAGAGAGTTTTCCTCTGAATTTATAGGGTCAACTTATCAAAGTTAAAACTAGCTTTTATAGTGTGGGTGTATCACAAAGATCTAGGCTTTGGTGTACTAGTTTTCATCTTGGGTCTTTGAGTTACCTTACTCTTTTCTGATTTATATGATTTGAACTTTACCAAATATTGAATAATTTCATGAACCAAATCATTTAAATTTTATGTGATCTCAAATCACCCTCCCTTATAGTCTCATTAGTACCTTGGTTGTTTGTTTAAAGTGAGTCAAAACATACTTTGATTGGTTATCAAACATTGGTCCAAAGTTAGTCAAACACACAGAGTAGCTCTTTTTAGACATGACTCAAAGGTTCAATCGTAGTGGGGCCTCTTATGGCCTTATTTATGAGGATGATAAATTTTATGACTGTCAAGATAACCCCATTTTTTTTATGATATCCCTATAATAGTATAATTTGAAGATGATTAAAATGAATATCAACCCTAAAAAGATCAAGATGAAGCCCTTCTTAGATTGATAGAATTAGGTGTTAGACTACCTTCTAACTTTCCTACAGAACAATTGCATACCTTGGTTAGAGAAGGAGAACAACGATGGAAAGAGAAATATTTTACACAAATATACATAACTTCTTCTTCTAAAAAATGAAAATAAATACAAACATAGTCAAAACCCAAAAATCTGGATCTCCTAGCTAAGATCAAGATAATAAGTCAATGGTATGCATATCAACTTGTCACAAACTTAACTGACTCCCTAGTTGCCACTTCAATTCACAATAAGGTTTTAAAAGAACATGAAGATATGGTGGATAATATGCAACAAATATTGGATGAGAACATTACCATAGTGGATCAAGGTAATCTAAATGAACATTTGAAGTCACAAGAGACCTTGAAAGATGTTATATTTGATATAGAACATACATTCTTCAATCATCAAGAACCTCTTGTTACTTTACAAACTCAGAAACCCAAACATTCAATTCAAATTGAATAAATCCCTCAAATAAACCAAATATTGGTAAATAAACACAGACATTTCCAAAATCAACAAAATGTGAAATAGCCAAATTTAGGGAATGTTTTACAATCCAAGAATCAATGGCCTATGTTCTCAACTCAAGTAGTAAATCAGAACCAAATCATGGATCAAAAGGTATATGCTCCCTCTAGATCCATACAAAATTAGGGGCACATTCCACCCCAATAACAACAAAATCAAGGGCACATTTCACCCCAATAGAAATAAAATTAGGGGCACATTTCACCCCAACAGAAACAAAATCAGGGGCACATTACACCCCAAAAACAACAAAATTAGGGGCACATTCCACCCCAACAACAACAAATCCAAGGGCACATTCCACCCCAACAAAAACAAAACCAGGGGCACATTCCACCCCAACAACATATTATCCAATCCACAAATTCACCAAACATGCAAGAATGGAATTTTATGATGGAATATGTCCAAAGATTGGAGATAAACAATAGAGTCAAAAAGTACAAATTTGTTGAGATATGCCCATAGCCATTTGACTTATATATTCTCCTAAACCCCTTTTCACCTCACTTTGATGCACCCAAATTTGACAAATACAAAGGGAAAGGAGATCTGTATAAACACATAAAAACATTCTTCATCTTGTGTCAAGAGGTTGCTTATAGTAGTAAGTACTTATTATGTCTGTTTCCATGAAGTTTAGCCAGACAAGATCTTGATTGGCTACTTAAACTACCCAAGGGATCAGTTACCGATTGTAATGACTTATTAGAAAAGTTTATTAACCATTTATCATACAACATAGAACATGAATTGACTGTTATTGACTTATGTAAAGCTAAGCAACATGATGGTGAAATTTTTGTTGCATATCTACAAAGGTGGAGAGCATTGGTGGGCTGCTTTCAACACAATTTACCAGACAAATAGTTGGTTGATATCTTTGCATAGAATTTTCATGCCAAAGTTGCACATAATCTATGGTTATCTTGTGCTAACTCATTTAAATAAATTATTGACAAAGGAGTGCATATTGAGAAGGCTCTTTTTGTTAAGGGTCTTATTAAGATCTTTGCATAAGGGAAAGCATCTAATCAAACTAAATCACCAGCTCCTTAAATGGTTACACAGGATAAGTCTAAGGGCTTTCAAAAAAATAAGAACATGGATGGAAATGGGGTGACAAAAACAAGACATGTACAAATGGTACAGACTATGCCTCCTCCAAATGTACAATTAACTCCCTCAAATCTGCTACCTACTTTGTAAAGACAACCTCCATGAAGGATGTTTCATAACAATTTTATAGTCTTTAGCAAGTTAGGAGAATCGATTGAAGTAGTATTACAAAAGCTCATTGCAGCTATCTTAATTATATGGCTAGTATCAAGGCCATTTCCTCAAGACTAGCCAAAACTATACTGGTACAAAGAGAATGAACTGTGTAAATTTCATCATGTTGTTGGTTATGGTGCATATAATTGCATTCAATTGTGACATATTATTGAGGAATTTATTGAAAATGGTGAGCTAGAAATTAAGTTGGCTCCTAATCAGGACACAAATCATGATATGGGAATCTATAAAGACCCCTTTCCTCGATAAGATCCCCCACCACCAAGAAACAATCAAAATGGTCACAATCAAGGATAGAGGTAGAATCAAAACCAACAATAGGGTCAAAATCATAATGAGCATAATCGAGATCATGATCACTACACTGATAATGTGGCTTATGAAAATGTGCCTTATAACTACAATAACACTGTGGGATGCATTTATACAACCCACATTGCCACTGTTACTATGATGTCACGTGGCCAATCTCATATTCCTCACAACATGAGACCCATCATTATAGGGTTAGCATCATCTCCCCCTAGTAATACCATATCGAGTTTGCATCATAATGTTGTTACTCTATTTACATAGGTTACTAATCCTAAACAATAATACCATTTTTCTAGAGGCTCCTTGCTAACCCAAAATTATAGTAATGTTGTTAATCACCCATGAATCACCATCCAAGGTCCTTTGCCTCATCCTTCTAATTATAATGACTCCTTGCCACCTCTAAGTTATGCAATTACAACTAGATGCCCATGAGTTACCATCTAGGGTCCTTTGCCCACTTCTTTCCATAAACCCCATGAGAACATTGTGCTAATGGTTCCAAAGCTGAATACTATTCCAATAAAGACTAAACTAGTTAAGTCCACAATTCAAAGGCCTTATAGTCTACTGGACCAATTAGATAAAACCCCTATGCAAATTTCCATATTATAACTCTTGCAGACATTTGATGTCCATAGAACCATCCTCAAAAAGATTTTACAATAGTTTAATGTGCTTAATGATATAAACCTTGATCAATTCCAAAACCCAATTGGACATTTGTCTTCATTTTGGAAAATCACATTTGATCAAAAGGACATGTCCACCCTTGGCCCAAACCACAATAACCCACTATACATTGAGATAATCATTATGTATCACAAGATCAAATAGGTTCTTATAGATAATGGTTCAAGGCTAAACATCATATCTCTTAAATTGGTGTGATAATTGGGTACATGGATAAAGACATTCAACCAGAGACTAATACAATGAAGGCTTATGATAACACTGAGAATGAGTCATCTAGTATAATTTGGTTTCCAGTCATGGTTGGGGCTATTTCTCATCACACATTATTCCATATTGTGGATATTGAGCTTCTTTATAACATACTTCTTGGTCACCTATGGATCCATGAAGTACAGGCAATTCCATCTACTCTTCACCAATGCCTTAAGTTTCCCCATGATGGGATCGAGGTTACTATTCTCAATGATCAATAGCCATACCAATATTGCAAACATCTCAAAGTAGATTTTTAAAATTATAACTATTGCCTAGGTTTTGAATTCATTACAAAGAAGAACAAAACCATCATTTCTCATCCATCTCCATCTAATTATATAGACCCTGTTGATCTAGCCTCCACCTCAATTGATCTATTTCCTATAGCACTAGCTAAGCAGGTAATTATTAAAGATGCAACCATTTCCACATATCATCTAAAGGATGTCATCCATATTACAAAATTAACAAAATCCCTTAAAACATTCAGTAGGCCTAAAACTTCCCAGACTCCCAATAGACTCAATCAGATTTGGCAACTAAAAAAGAAGCAACCAAAACCTCCTATGGTTTTTGTAACTGTAATCACACCAAAGAAAGATCAAGAAGCTTTTACTGAGGGAGATTGGTTATATTCTAAGGGCCTTGTAGATTGTTTTTAGAATCCAAAGTATTCTATCCCTAACAAGATAATGGATCATCTTAACTATACAGGGAAAGGCCTTGACCCCCTGGCATAGGGAATATTAGAGCCCTTATCAGTTGGAGTTGTCAATGGGAATCATGGTCTTAGATTTAAACCACTAGAGGATGAATTCATAAAATTTGGTAGTGATTCTTTTGAAGTGACTAGTAATGAGACTCCTAAAAGTGACACAACATCCATTATAGCCTTTTCAATGAGCTTGTTGTCTAGATTTGTTTGATTCAACTGCCATATTGACCATAACACCTATTAGAGCTTCCCATCTTGAAGCAAAAACCCATCCTAGTAGTGCTTCCCTTCCTGAAGCAAGACATTATATCTTTGCCATTAGCATTTCCTATCCTAAAGCAAACCCTCATTGTAACCTATGCCTTTACCATCCTGAACTCATATATTGGGATCAACAAAATTTGGTCATATGCCTCAATGAGTTTCAAAATGAATAATTGATTGAAAATACTTGGACTTATGAGATGCATTCCCCATTAGGGATCATAAATAGGGTTTTGATTTTTCATTTAATTATTTTGCCTACTTTGGAGAGTGGGCAAACTTTATTGGTCATAATAAAGAGCAAACATCAAGATCTTTAGGTAAAAACCTCTTTGAGGAACTTGTTGATCAGGGAAAAATTAAAGAAAAAGACAAGCCTTTGAATGAAAACCTATTTCAAGCACTCCCATGTGGGAAAGTTTGTTCATCCCCTCAGGACGTAGAAAGTCCATCTAGCCCAAGTTTCATAGCTAGTACAAGCACCTCTTCAGAATAAAATCAAATATTTGAGCGTCTTGCTCTTGAGTTTCTAGAGATCTTTGTTAATTGGCCTTTACCTAAGAAGGTAGATTATGATTCTTCATATTATCTAAATCTTTGGGAGGAACACAAATAAGATATAGTAGAAGAAGATGATCATGACTATACATTGCCTATAATTTTAGAAGATGGATCCACACTCCTTATGGAGAGCAAAATAGAAGTGAATTTGGGAACCTATAAGGATCCCAAAAATGTTTATCTTGGAGCTTCCCTTACTAAAGAAAAATGTGAACATATTATATCCATTCTTAAGGATTATATATACATGTTTGCATGGGCATATTATAACATGTCAGGCTTGGATCTAGATTTAGTTGTGCATCATCTAGTTGTTCACCCTGATGTTAAACCAATTAATCAAAAGTTAAGAAAGATGCATACATGTATCACCCTTTTGGTAAAGGCTGATTTGGAGAAGTTTCTAGGAGCTAATTTTTATCAGACCACTAGACTACTCTGAATGGATTTATAACATAGTGTCAGAAAGTAAAAAGACCCCAGGCATACATGTTTGTACTTATTTTTGTGATATCAACAAGGCATGTCCCAAAGATGATTTTACTCTACCCAACATCGACATGATTGTTAACTCAAATGTTAGGTATGAGATACTATCCTTAATGGATGGATTTTCTAATTATTATCAGATCAAGACAGCCCTTGAAGATTAGCATAAGACTACATTCACCACTCCATGGGGAACATTCTATTACCAAGTCATGCCATTCAATTTGAATAATGTTGGAACCACATATCAATGTGCAATGATTGTCATATTACATGACATGATGCATGACATTGTCGAGGACTATGTTGATGATATACTAGCAAAATCAAGCACACGAGCTGGACACCTTGACATTCTATGAATAATATTTGAGAGGCTTCATGCATATAAAGTCCATTTGAATCCAAAGAAATGTGTCTTTGGAGTCACATCAAGAAAATTAATAGGGTTCATTACATCACAATGAGGGATTGAAGTCGACCCTGTGAAGGTCACTACTATTATGGAAATGCCTCCATCCAATAATCTTAAATAGTTGTAGGGTCTACAAGGCAAGATCTAATCTATATGCAAGTTCATTTCTGAACTAGCAGATAAGTGCCACCCATTTACCCATCTCTTAAAGAAAGGAGTGACATTTTAGTGGGATGAAGATTTTTAGATAACATTTGCGAAGCTTAAAACATACTTGGCCAATCCACCAGTCTTACGACCTCCAACACAAGGAAAGCCACTTCTTCTTTACATATTGACCATAGAATATGTACTAGGGGTACTTTTGACTCAGCATGATGATCATGGTAAGGAACACATCATTTATTATTTAAGTCATACATTGTTAGTATATGAACATAATTATATGCCTATTGAGAAGGCATGCTTAGCTATGGTGTTCACCACTCAAAAATTATGACATTATATGTTGAATAAAAAACTTTTGTTATCACCAAGGTAGATCCTCTCAAGTTCCTCTTATCTAAAGCAACTCTCCAAGGATGCATGGGTACATGAATTATGCTCCTCAGTGAGTTTGACATTGAATACTAGGTTTAGAAGGCAATCAAAGGGTAGATTCTTGAAGATCAACTAGAAGAAGCTTCTATTACAGCCACTCAACCTCTCAAATTTAACCTTCCAAATGATTCTATCATGATGATAGAATAAACATCACAAGATCCTAAATAGTAGACACTCTATTTTGTTGGATCCTTCATATCTTGAGGATCTAGAGCTAGCATATTATTGATAACATCATAAGGGGATTTGATCCCCAAAGCCTTCCATATATAATTTCAATGTAAAAATAATATGGCCAAATATGAGGCATTGGTTACAGGGCTCTATCTTGCCATACAATGGAATATTCAAAGCTTAAAGGTCTATGGAGATTCACAGCTAATCATAAATTAGATAACTAATTAGTATCAAAAAAGAGATGATAAGCTTGTCTCTTACAAGTAAATTATTGATAACCTTAAAAGACATTTTGAATCTCTACAATTTAAGCAAGTTCCATGAGTCAACAACAGGTCTGTTGATGCCTTGGTAACAATTGGTTCCATGATTTAAATGAATAATAGTACTAAAGATTATTAGTTCTTGATTGAAAATATTCTTCAGCCAATACATATTTTATCAGATTCAGAGAGGATATGCATCATTGTTGATCCTAATCTCTCACCTGAGCTACCATGGTACCAAGATTTTTATAACTATTTCCATAGCCATGTCTTTCCTACCAACCTTTCCAATAACCAACAAAAACTTTTCTTTCATCACCTAACATGTTATATCCTCCTTGGAAACACGCTTTACCAAAAAGGCTATGATGGAGTTCTTATTCATTATTTATCTTTGGGAGAATCCATGCTGGCACTAAAGGACGTTCATGAAGGAATGTGTAGATCCCATACCAATGGTGTAGTCCTAGAAAATAAACTTCTCAAAACATGTTATTATTGACCCAAAATGGAGATAGATGCTTGTAATTATGTAAATAAGTGTGTTCCTTGTCAATAACATGGCAACTTGATACATGCAACTTCCTTACCATTGCAACCAATTATAACACCATGGCCATTCTCAACATGGGGTCTTGATCTCATTGGAAAAATTAACCCAACATCTTCAGATGGCCATAAGCACATTTTGACTATGACCAAGTACTTTACCAAGTGGATTGAGGCCATTCCTCTCACTTATGTTATCGATAAAGAAATATCCAAATTCATTCATTACCATATCATCTATTAATATGGCATCTTAGCCCATATTATATATGATATTGGCAAATCCTTTATAAACCAAGATGTGAAAGATCTTTGTGCAAAATTCAAGATCAAGCACAAGAAATCCACTCCATATAACCTACAAGGCAACGGACAAGCTGATAAAATCATTCTAGCCATCTTAAAAAATATTGTTAATAATACTAGCCATAATTGGCACTTACAACTCTTTCATACCCTTTGGGATTATAGAACCAATCATCACACCCCAACTGGAGCTACTCTGTGTTCCCTTATTTTTGACACAAAATATATCATCCTAATTGAGATGGAGATCTCATCATCAAAAAATATCATTGGAGCACATTGAAGAAGATGAATACTATAGAGCCACATGGCTGAAAGAACTAAAACTTTTTGATGGTAAGAATTTGGCTACTCTAGAAAACTTGTAAGCCTATCCAAATAGATTATGGAGGAGCTACAACAAACACATTCTCCCTTGATAATTTGAGATTGATGACCTAGTTTTGAAAGAGAACATGAATGTTGAACCCAAAAATAAAGGCCAGTTTTAGCCTAATTGGTAAGGACTATATATTGTCATGACAAACTATGGATCAGGAGCAGATCAATTGGCTAAACCTAATGGTTAATAACTTTCAAAGCCCATGAACATCATACATATTAAGAGATTCTACACATGAATAGCTTTGAACCATTATCTATAAGACCCTTGACTTGGGGAAAACTTGTGCTATCATAATTTTATCCCACCTTTTTATCTTACCTTGACCGCATTTTATACTACCCTGGTCCATTTTTCATGAATCTCGATGGTAAAGTCTTTAAACTTTTGGCACTATGAACACATTCTTCATCCCATCCTGGATTGCTCTCTTCAAATATGCATATTATTTGTTATGTCTAAGGCATGTTATAAGCTTAAACACTTTTTGTCCCTTGACCAGTTATGATCTCGATTATGTCTCATAAGCATTATGAACATCTTCAACAGTCGTTCTCTAAAGCAGTTCATCCAGGATAATATTGTGTAACTTTTAGTAGGTGAAAGGCTGCATCTTCTTAGTACAAATATTTTGTTGCTTTATTATTTTATCAATATCCTCACTCTCACTGATTTGTGAGCATGGGCTATTGTATTTAGCTTAGCTATCTTATTGGAATCTCTACTCTTAGGATATGCATATCCTCGACTAGATGGTCCCACCTTACGCATATTTTTATCCCAAAGACACCAAAAACATTAGAAATACTTTGAAAAAACTAAAAACATTAGAACATGATCCACAAAAGAACCAAAACATTATCTCATGCTTCTGTACTTTTGTGCATTCCCATTCCACCACACTCTCACCATTTTATGAGAAACTATTAAGTTTGAATGCTCTCACCATTTTGTGAGCAAACGTTAAGTTTAAATGCTCTCACCATTTTGTGAGCAACTGTTAAGTTTGAATGCTATCTCCATTTTGTAAGCAACTATTAAATTTGAATGCTCTTTCTATTTTTTAAGCACAAAAACACTATTTCATTTTATCTTGTCCCATACACTTGTCATTTTACAAGATCATTCTTTCTCATCTCATCAGCTTCTTGTTTACTAGACCATTCTCATTTTTTTATCATATCTTCCATTTATTATATAACATTAATCATGCTGGTTTGATCATCATTTTTCTTCTATCCCATTTCTTGGGAGAACTACATTTGGATTGAAGTTCATGTTGGAGCATGCATCTATGGAACTATGTAGGTAACGTCTACTTGTCTTATACATCTAGAGATAGCTCGACCAACCCCTTATTTTTATTCTCTTCCCCCTTTTATTCTATCATTGCTCCTATTTAATTAGGGAATAATTATTATGTCATTATTCTTTGTTATGATGTGGTGGAAAGTAACACCTCTACTACACATGTATAAGCATTTGTCTTTAAACCGCACTAACTTGGTTTTTTTTATTTGTGTGTGTTTATTTGAGTTTTCTTTGTGTTTTATTGTGCTTTCACACCTCTCCTTTTATTTTTTCTCTTTTTATCCTTTTATTGCTTCTTGTCTCTATTCTTGGTCTTGTGTTTCTTCTATTTGATTTTGTTTTTCTCTTTTATGTTCAAGAATGCCTTGATGGTCCACATGGATCTTGATTATTCATATATTGGTCTCATGTTGTTAAGATGTTCTTGCCTTTTATTTTTAAACATTTTTATTCCTAATTTAGTCTTGATATATCATATCTTGATTTCAAGTTTGGTTCATTTATGCTTATCTTTTTCTTTTTCTTTTGCTTTTTTGTTTAAATGTAAATTATTGTAACTTTGCTTTTGGTCATTGTTTTATCATTATCCTTAGTTATAGATATTCAAATTTGAATTGGCTCAGTGTAATTAGAATCTTATGTAATTTTAAGTTATTCATACTTATGATGCCTAATTTCTTTTTCCATAGCAAGCACTTTGTGCTCAGGTCTCAAGGTCTTAATGTCAACATCGGCTCTGATGAACGATTCTTAAAAATACTTTGTAAAACCTAGGCTCATGATGTGGAATTAGGATTCTAGGTAACATATATTTTAGTACTCAAGTTTATGCTTAGATGTGCATCTCTTTACATACATTATGAGTATAATCAATTCTTGGTCACTTTTCATCATTCTTCATTCCATTCTTTCCCAAACTTGGGTGAACTACATTGGCCTCAAGTTTTGGAACATGAGTCCATGGAACTATGTAGGCAACACTCAATTTTTATTGAAGATAGCTCAACTATCTCCATTCTTCTTTGTGCATTCTCATATACTAGGTTTTATATGGCTTTCTAAATCCATTATACCATCACATGTACGTTTGTCTCTACTCGCTTTAACCTATCTTTTCAGTTATATCTTTGAGCTATTTTGCTTGCCAATTATCCATGTTAGGGCACAACATCTGAATCACATCTGAATCAAATCAGATCTACAAGGGCAAATCATTATTTATTCTTTATCAATGATTAAGATTTTCCCTATTAGGGCACAAAAATTTCATTATGATCACATTTTCTCTATTGGGACACTTCTTATTATCTTTTCTTTGGAGATCCCGTTCTAGTGGTGTTGCTCTTCCTGAAGCAGAACATTCTCCCTTTTATTTTAATTCCAAGATCTCCACATTAAATCCCATGATGGAAATATTTTAGTGTGCAACTTGTCTTAGGATTGATCAATGCTGTAAATGTGTAGCTTGTACTCTCAAATTGGGTATGCTTACAGTGTGTCCCTTACATTTATAGATTGTGTCTTTCCCATTCCCCCTATCCCTGGGGCCTATTATACCTCTCATTATATTTTTATCATTAATGGTCATCATGTGTGCAAAAATTATCTTGTCTAGATGTGATCTATTCCTTGGGTTAATCTCTCACTTTCTCTCTCTTTTTGAGATTCCATCCTTCTCTTTCATCCTACTATGTCCTCTCAAGGGGGCATCATGGGTCTGTTCCAATTTCTTCTTGACAACTCTTTTCTTTGAAAAGATGTTTCTTCACCTGAATGTCTTGCTAAGCCTTCTCAAATAGGGTAAAATGTAGATATCCAATTCCTAACACCATTTGTGTTGAAATTGTCAATCTTACTTGAATTGCATTCAAATGCACATTTTAGGTCAAAATATATAAAACATCCTAAATGGTTTAAACTTGTAATTTACAAGTACCATTTTAGGTCAAAGTATCCCTAAATAGGGTAATGCATTTCATGGGCCATCTAACTTTTATCAGATCAAATCATTTTGAGTCAAAATGACCATTTCACCATTTAGTGCTCTAGATCACTCTTTTCTTCTAATTCATTGGTATACATCATGTACCTTTTTAATTTATTGTTGGAAACATCCTAAATGGGAATACAGTTCTAATGCATCTAGCGTCACCTTATAATTCTTCTCGAGTCAAATTACAACCCAATAATATGACTTTTTGACCATTTTTATTAATCAAGGGACAATTTTCAAATAATTGCACAAATGTTGATTAACCTTATTTAAAGCTAATTAATCCAAATCAAGAGCTTAAGTAGATTTTCTATGAGAGTTGTTGAATATTTATTTTTGAAAATTGATTCTTATTATCTACATCACCTAGTGACATCAATTATGGGGTGGCATTCATCAAGACATAAGTGCATAAAATAGCAAGATTATGGGTCATCCATGCCTATTTAATTCCTCCCATGCCTCTTTAATGCACCTTCTTCCAAGGTCATCTTGAGGATAATTATGGATTTAATTCCAAATATTAGGATTATCCTCAACCACACATCTCAATCTTAAGATGGATAGTTCAGGTTGATCCTGATCAATCTCAAAAATATATAAATAGAGAGGCCATGGACATCATTTATAAACTATTTTGGTGCAAGGTTATTGTGCTCAAATATCTCCAAAGCTTGAGCATTGCAAAGTTATAATTCTAAATTATTTCTACAAAGCTTCATTGATAAGATAGTTTAGTGATTACACATCAAGAGCCTAGGTTTTATGGAGTGTTTTTGAGGTATTAGAGGAGCTTAATACCATTTTTTACAAAGACAAGGATGCTTGATCAAGGGAAAACATGTTTTAAAGCCACATGGGCATAGTGAATCCATTTGGGAAGGTATTATGGTGTTGTTTTCTTTTATTTGTTTCTTACTATCCTTTATAATTCCCATATGAATAGATAGGATTGTTTAGTTAGTTCTTTATGCATGTGATCTAGGAAATAATTTAGGTGATAATTTGGGTGACCATTCCACCCCAATTGATGACAAAACTTTTGAGAGCCATAACTTTTGCACCGTAGCTCCAATTGATTTTCCATTTGAATCGTTGGAAATATAATAATAAAGAGAATTCCATGAGATGGCATGGAGATCTACTCAATGAAGTTTTACCCCAAAAAACCTAATGGAAGTGCCCTAAATTTCAATTTTAGTAGTACAGTCTAAAAATAGTAAGTTTCTAAAAATAATAATTCCTCAAATTCTATATTGTTTTAAAGCATGGAAGTCAAACCACTTAATCTCCCTCAATATTGGTGACCTTCCACATCCTCCCCCTACTTTCAAAATGGGTATAAATGAAGATGTAACTTGAAATGGAAAATTAGACATCTCTTCTGAGAGATAAGCATATAGTTGTATTATGATCTAGAGTAATAATACATCTCTTCTCAGAGAATTCATTGTTACTATGTTATTTCTATGTTCTTGAAATATTTATCAACCAAAACTTCTAAGTTTTGGATCAGCATGTTTCATGGTTTTTGGAATAATGCTTGACTAACTTGCTTTGTAATCCTCTCTACAATCCTTACCCAAGCATAAGAAGGGACTTCAAAGTTTCCTTGGGAAAATAAACTTTGTGAGAAGGTTCATACCTAGTTTTGTAAATTTGGTCAAACCCATCACTGCCATGATGAATAAGTACCAAGTGTTCACTTGATCAAGTAAAGGTAAATCAACATTTGAGGCTATCAAGTAGGCCATTGCCTAAGCACCCATACTCATGGACCATGATTTTTGAAGAGATTTCATATTATATGCCTTTTCCAATATTGATAATATATCAGCTATGCAGATGCAAATGAATGGTGAAGGACTTGAGAATCCAATAACATTTATTATTTAGAGGCTTGAGGGGTATGAGGTGAGGTATACTTTCATAAAAAAACAAGTCCTTGTAGTGGTGAGAAGCCTTAAAAAGTTTAGGCCAATGCTTTCCAATAGTAAAATCTATCTTATGGTGTCTCATCTAGGAGTGAGAGACTTCCTTCTTAATGAAGACTTGAATGAAAAGAGAGCTGGTTAGATTACCAAGGTGATGGAGTATGATGTGGAGATCAAGGTCACAAAGCTAGTAAGAGGTAAAGGCTTGTGTGAGCTTATGGTTAATGACCTTCATGAGGATAAATAAGTTGCCATGGTGATACAAGACAACTCATAGGTGGGATCACCTCCACTTCATAAGAGTTGGCTCCATGATATGGCACATTTTTAGCTTATAGAAAAATATCCTTAAGGCCTAGAGAAGGCAAAGAAAAGGTATTTTAGACTCCATTCCATACCTTATGCATTGGTTGATGGATTTTTATTTAGAAAGGACCTAAATGGGGTACTCCTTAGGTGCATAGATAATGACCAGGTGACCAAGATTTTGGAGCAATTTCATGATGGACTTATAGGAGGTCATTTTGCACCTAGAACCACAATAACAAAGATAATTAGGGCTGGTTATTATTGTCCCAACCTCTTCAAAGATGCTCATGCATGGGTTAGGGAATGTCAAAAGTGTGTCCTCTTTTTGGGTAAGCAAATATTGGCATCCCTTCCTCTCAACCCAATTTAGGTAGAGTAGCCCTTCATGCAATGGGAGCTAGATTTCATAAGAATGATCAACCCTCTATCAAGTGTAGGGAATAGATGGGTGATTACTAAAACTAACTACTTCACCATGTGGGTGGAAGCCATTCCATTGAAAGAAGCTAATGAATGTTTTGTCCTAGACTTCTATGACAATATTGTGACTAGGTTTGGCATTCCATCCACTATCATTTTTGATAATGCATTAGCATTCCTTAGTCTAAAAATGAGTGAATGGGATATCAAGATGGGCATATACCTAAACACCTCTTCCAACTATTATCCTTAAGAAAATTGACTGGTTGATTCCAAAAATAAAAATTTGCTAAGAATCATTAGAACTATGGAAGAGAATCAAAAAACATGACACACCAAACTAAAGATAGCTTTGTGGGATGATAGGGTGAATCCTAAATCTACCATTGGAAATTATCCATATGTCTTAGTATATGAAAGGGAGGCCAAGCTACCCATTTCTCTTGAGCTACCTGTATTAGAACTAGCCCATCAGTTGGAGTTGATGAAAGATGAGCCCATACATGTGAGACTAGTAGAACTCATGGAGCTTGAATAAATGAGGGACCTTGCAGTGAAAACACTAGAGTCACATTGAGATCAATTCAAAAAAACCTTTGACAAGAGATCCATATCAAAAGACTTCAAGTAAGGATACCTAGTCCTCAAGTGGGATTCAAACAAGGCCAAGCCAAGCAACCATACCAAATTTGATAGCTTGTGGAGTGGTCCTTATTTGATCTATGGATGCAAACAGCATAATGTTTTTTAGTTGGCCTAACTATATGGAGAGGTACTACCCATCCCAATCAATGGGATTCATCTAAAGCCTTACTATTAGAAGAGTTTGCAACCATTGTATATATTGTACACTTTGTGTAATTTTTCATGTTTTCTCCTAAGTACCTTGTGCACATCTTTTCAGTTGTGTGTTTCCTTTCCCTAATTGCCTTGGGCACAGTGGTTGTTTTTTTATTGTTGTCCTTGTTGCTTCAAGAGGCACTTTCCAAATAGGGTTAACCTTATCAAAAAAATTAGTGACTCTATGCCCAATAGATTAGATGAGGTAAATGAGCTAGTTTCTCAAGCATAACAGGTATGCTTCCCTATGAGTCACCAAAAATGTTGGCCAATTTTTGGCCCACATACCAAAATTTTGATTGGTTTAAAGAGATGGACACAATTAAGAATAAGTGGAAGACTAGAAGAAGAAGTGCATAGGTTTGTTTCTTTCGAGACAGTTTTTCACTAAGTATTTTCATTCAAAGTTTTGGTTGGGCTAAGAGTTGGAATTTCTTCAGACATTTTTCCCAAAAGAAAAGTTTTGAAGGAAAAGTTACTTCATTTGACTAAGTGTCGATAATTGTTTTAGACATTTTATTTGAAACAATTCTTTCGAAGGGCACTTAAATTTTTTTTGAAGGGTCATTTCCATGCTAAAGTGTTACATTATGTAACATTCTGAAGGGTATCTACAAAGGAAATGGACCTTTGAAAAATCCCCAAATACCTTTTATTTTAGGAAAGTGATCAATGCAAAATCATCTAAAGGGGAATTTTTGAGAGTTTTAAAAGGTGCTTTCCCTTTAGAAAGGATACTTAACAAAACCTAAAGAAATAAGTTTGAAAGATTTATCTAATAGAATAAGATCAGAAAAAGGGGACCTAAAGGAATAGAGGCTAAAGGAATAAAGTCCATTTTCAAAATTTCAAAAGAATTCCTTTGAAAGCCAAAATGTCCAAATAAAATGGTCGAAACAAGTTATCCAAAGGAATTGATAACGGGCCCACAAATGTCAAAATTTGAACCCATGCAAGTAGCTATTGGCATTTGAAAACATCAAAAGAAGCTACACGATCTATAGACTTGTATCAACATAAATGGATATAGGAAAACCAATGTCCTTAGATTGGTTTTCCATCTATGAAAAATATTTGGCCCAAGTTTCAAAGCAAGAGATGGTGTATGAAATTAATGGAGAGGCTCTCATCCTTTGACATGGCCATCATCTCTAACAAATAGCCACTCAATTCAAAGGTAACATGGCTCAGTCTAGATTCAAAGTTATGTATATTTTGTCCTTATACATGTAAGACAAGTGAAGGATGATGTGGAAGTGAAAGATGAAGATCAGCTGATTAGAAAAGTAGCTCAAGCATTAAAGACATTCCTGGACTTTTCATTTTTTAGTGGATCATGACATCATCATCCTCAACAAGTTCTTGTTTTCTAGTGTGTTTGTCAACCAATGAAAGGCCTTAAAGAATATTGCAACTAATGGTGGTTAATTTTTTGAAGAATGATTAGTTCTAATTAATACAAATGTGGGTGAGAATTCATGGAGGGTGGTTAGATTTCATTTATTGAATTCTATTTTCTTGCCTCTTCTCTTTTCTCTCTCTCTTTTTTCCTATATCTCCATTTTTCTCCCCCATAAAAAAGGTATATATCCTCATTTGAAAAAAAAAAAAAAAACCCTATCAAAATTTGTAAGAAAGACATTTTGAAGCAATAAAGATCAATTTTTACCTATCTCTTGCCTCTAAAATGTGCTTAACAAGCTTGTGCGTGATGGCCTTGTGAAGAAGTGCTCTTCCATGTCCATTGTCCTTCTTTATTGCCTATTTTTATGTGTTTTTAAGTTATTTTTAGGTCTGAACTTGAGATCTTTCCACCATTAATAGATGCTTGGTGTGAATTTTGAAATTCCTCTTTGCTTCATGTATGGTTTGGTGAGCCTAGTTTATGAAACACTTATGCAAATTAACTAGTTTGTGAGGTTGTGCGAGAAATAATTATCTTATGTTGAATTAGTGTTTATTTCATGCTTATGTGAGTGTCAATAAATTTTGTGTACTACCCATTTATCTCTCTTAGTTACCCTATACCCCCTCTTTACCTCTTTTATAAGTAGAAACATTAGTTTAGGTGATCTACCAAGAGGAAGCCGACCTTCTCCAAAGGTTCAACCTCACTACAAGATACCCACATCCTGTGGTTGCTCTGATATTATAGCTGAGAGTGAGAGAGCCCAAAAAACTCTCACACAAGGTTGTAATTCTAGACTATAACAATGACATTGGGACTGTTTAGAAATGTTGTAATTTTCAATTTTTGAGATATAATACGAGTTGTATGTGATTGTAGGTAGATAGGTAGATTTTCAAATGTATATGTGATATAATATCTATTTGGTGTTTTTTTTTAGATCCTATGATAGAAGAGGTCAGATGGGGATCCCTAGTCATGATAGTGCACCATGACATTTTGGATGAGGTGCTACCACCATATGAGCCCACCAAGCTAGATGATCCTATGGTACCATCTATCCCAGCTCAAGAAGGTTGGTTTAGACTAGTGGGGGAGGTTGCGAGATAGCTACAAAAAAATAGGTATGGATTGTTTCCATCAGTAGGAGTGGGAGTAAGAGAGGTATAGGATTAGTAGGCCCTAGTTCTTGAGAGAGCTACACATATGGATACTACGATCCAACTTGGATAGGTACAGGCCTAAGTGTCCAACCTATAGGGATAGGTAGTAAGATTGAGATCTCATACAACCTCATTATATCACATCATGAAAAGGGGATAGTCTAAGGTGTCTATGGGTAGTGTGGCTAGGCCATGGTATATTCATGATGGATTCCAGTCGTAGAGTTGGATCTATGTATTTTTGTATTTTGTATCATTGTATTATATAAAACACATGATATACATAGATATATTATTTGGATAGTTGGATTTGATCTTTTAATTTTTTTGGTTGTTGTTGTTGATGTATAGATATATTTATTT
The DNA here is from genome assembly GCA_037957365.1 of Torreya grandis. Taxonomy (NCBI): domain Eukaryota; kingdom Viridiplantae; phylum Streptophyta; class Pinopsida; order Cupressales; family Taxaceae; genus Torreya; species Torreya grandis. Next base: position 224,601 of record JARHVA010001570.1, read on the forward strand.
ATAGCACATGTATTTAGATTTTGTTGTATATGTTATTGAAAATATATGTGGAGTGTTTTATTTTCTAGCATTATGTGATACATATGCATGGTTAAAAATAAATAGGCAAAAAGGACTTGAAAAAGTATAATTAATCATAAAAAAATGTACTACACCCTATATCACGATGGGAAATTTGTAATAACAAAAGATGACTAAGTGTAATTAATCAAGAAGTGGTACAAAAGAGAATAACATGTTTTTAGACCATGTAAAATATTTGTACCAAATTAAAACAAGTAAAATGACACTATATCACATTGGGAAGTATGAGAATAATGTAATAAAATGGAAAGCATATGAAAAATAAATGGTATAAAAATAAAACAATTAAGCCAATCAAACATAATAAATCATGTTTGGAAGTAGAAAAGAGAAACAAAATTAAACTTAAATTGATCACACTAATCCAAGTTGAGAAGTATGAAAAGCTTAAGAAAAATGGTGTATTCTTACATGTAATCAGAAAATAAGAAGATAAAAGTGAAAGATCAAAGTAAGTAGAAAACATACTAAATCAAGATGGGAAGCATGTCAATGACATGTAACTCATGATCAATCATGACTTATCTCAAATTTGACACATGTAATTTCATTATACCCTGGGTATTGGAAAACTTTGTGAGGAAGGTCAGGGCTTATCCATGGTCTTAAATTGTAACTCAAAAAGGGAAAATAGATGAGGTGGAAAATAATAGGAAAAATATGTTTATAATGGTAATGTGAAAATTTCATAATTTGTGAGGAAGGCCTAGTCCTATCCAAGGTCTTACACTGCAACTCACAAATGGGATCCTTAGGCAGAGTAATCAATGAACAAAAAAAAAATTATCAAGGGGAATTATTAAAATTGTGGGAAATGAAAGAGGGAATGTAAAAAAAATGTAGGCATCCATGAGAATACCTTAGGAAATAAGAGGCACACTAAGAATATAGAAATACACTAAGTGACTAGTGACCATAAATATACAAAAGGGAACCGTTAACAAGAAACACAAATATGTATAGGTAGATAAGTGAGATACTAAGATCAAGTCATGTTGGTTATTTTGAATAAGAAAATGAAAATGGACATACCTTCCCACAACATGTTCCCCATTCCTTAGGACCTCTTACAAATCCATTGGTCTACTACGAAGATTGGGTACTTGCATGAGAAAGTAGGTAGCATTAAAATATTTTTTATTCCCCTTTCAGTCTATTATCCTATTTTACCCTAATGGACCTTGAATCCATCATGAGGCCAACTATTTATTTTGAGATTAGATTAGAAAAATGAGATGTGCTTTAAATCACCTCTTTTAGTGTGATTTTACTTTTGAAAATTTTTAATATTGCCTTTTGTATAAATGATTTGGCTTTTGAATATTTATGGCTTGTAAGAGTCCTCTTCCATATAGACTTAGAATGACCAATCATGAGAAATAAAGTGATGCACATAAATTATTTTTAGGATTTATTTAAAGGGAGATAAGTATCTAAAGACATTAATGAATAAAGCACTTAGGCTAACCTATGAACCAACATGTTATCTCAAGTTTCAACCATGTGTATGCTTAGTTCACGAAAGGAAATAAGAGGAATAAAAGGGAGATCCAATATAGACTGGTAAAAGGAGATTATAATGAGATGACTTGTTTTGCTAACTAATCACATGGTAAAGAAATAATGACTTAGGGGAGCTAGGTTTGATTAACCAAGTCATAATAATGATCATCCATGTTATATAGATAAGGTAGAAAACAATCATGAGAAAAGAAATAGATTAAAAAAAGCATGTAATCATGAAAAAGAATCCATATAAGGAATAAAATGACATCATAGACAACATGTAGTGTGAAATATAAATAACCATGTAAGATAGAAAAGAATTTGACATAATGTAAAATGATATAAGATAGATAAATGTAAATTTGGAGCACACGTCTAATCCAAAATAAAGAAAAAAAATGAAAGAACACCATGTTGTGTTCATAAATACTAGTATATTTATCCACACACATTATCCAAAACATCTGATAAGTCTCTATGAAGATGAATTCTAACTGAAGCGAGGGTCTCATCAATCTTCAAAGAAAGTTGAAAAAATACTTCATGTCAAATTTTCTCAATGGAAAATTTAGGCATGCCTAAAGGATCATGCTCATGAAGACTATTGTGAATGGTACACTCAAGAGAAGGCTTGGGAGTGGACTCTATGGGAGATGGAGGGGTCATCGATGGAGAGTGGGCCATAGGTGAAGGAGTCACAAGTGGAGAAGGGAATACAGGTGAAGGAGGATCCATTGGTGAGGGAGTCACAGGTGGAGAATGTGCCACATGGGAAGAAGTAGGAGCCTTCTTCTGAGGGAAACCTATGGTAAGATGGGTAGTAGGTGTAGGAATGGTCATGAGGTCATATTTGAGATGCTATTAAAGGATGTGGTAATGATAAGTGTGATGGGTACCACATTAGTGCCACATGAAAAATACCTCTCCATATTTATAAATATATTCAGTTAATACTTTCAAGGGAGGTATAACCTTGTCTATGGGCTAATGAAGAATGGGATACAAGGTGTCTATATATTATCACAGCTTATGATAATGTGTGGATGAATGATTATCTATGCCATGAAAGCAACAAATATTTTAGTTAGTAGACTTTGTGGGTGTAATAATAGAGGGAATGAAAATGGAATTTATGGAATGTTGGTGTAGTGAATAATCGCTATTCCAATGACCATCAACTTTATGAATATCAAAATATGGTTTATCAACTCATTTGGTGGGCAAAAGAGCAAGCTATGGTAAAGGGAGAAAACCATCACCAAGGGGAGGTGGGGCTAGTGGAGAGACTAGATGAAGTCAATTAAAAGAGAAATAGTATTAAACAAAAGAAGAGACTTAGCTAGAGAGGGAGAGGGAATATGATCTAAACTAGGCTTAGCTAAGGGAGGGGTAGGATGTAAATAAGGCTAAAGGATAGTGGTAAGCATCTAAAGGGTAAGCTAGATATAGGGGTATTGGTATTTATAAAAGTGATAGGGACCAATCATAGAATGATCCATAAGCATGCTCCTATGAGGTTATTAAAAAAATTGAGGTGTGTTTACCATCTTTACCCTATGAACAAGAGAAAAAATTCTAAACTTAGGAATTATATAGGATGGAATATGATAATATATATGTAAATACTAAAGCAAAGAAGAATGATTTCAACATTATAGGCTTGAATAAGACCTCCTAATAATGGGTCATATAAAGTATAACCATCATCATTATTAAGTGTATAAAGGTCATTTACATAGGTAGGGATGACCTTTTCATTATATTTGGTGTGATGAATGGAGTGATGAGTCTTAGTTAAGACTATGGGGATATCATCACTAGGTGGTTGATGGGAACATAGGTTCAAAGTAGGTAGAACATGAGAAATGAGATGAGGAGAGAGATCAAAGGTTTTTATCTTGAGGTTGATCTCATCTAGCTCATTTTCATATAAATATAAGAGGTTATGTGGTATATTATCAATTATTTTAGGGTAACCATTGTAGCCTCATGTAGAGTTAACAGGGAAGTTAAACAATTGAGATTTGAGGAATGGAACACTTGAAAGGGTTCAAGGGTTAGAATTTTGAATACACAATAGTCTTGAAATTGTTTGAAGTTATAAGGGTTAGTTCCACCTTGAATATTATATATTATATCATTGTAGGTGAAATTGAATCATTGGTAGGCATAAAATATGTAACTTCCCTCATGTGATGAGTTCATGGCCAACCAAGAAAGATGTTATAGGATATAATAAAGTTGAATATCATAACCATCACTCAAATTATGATAAGTGGAATGGTGATAGGGATTCACACACAACCTAAGGGAGGTATTTTCCTTCGGTCATATCCTTAACACATGATACATGTGGACTTAAGATTACATTAAAAGTATCCAAGAGTTTTAATTAAATCAAGAGAGGCAACACAAGTACTTAAACCCTCATCAATCAAGGCATGCTTGACTTGGATATCACCAATTTGGACATTGATAAAGAGGGGAGGATCATATACACAAAGTAGAATATCATCGTGAATCATAGAAGTAATGGGGATTTTGAGGGAGAGAGAGGTGTCCATGGTTTCATCAATGTGTATAGACATATCTTCACACTATTTTAAAATGCTATCTTCAGATCTAGATAAGGTGGATTCAAGTCCTGGTAGGGGAGGATGAGGGATGTTTATTTTGAGGAGGTACATAAAATGATTACCATGATGTATAGAATTATACATAAGTTTAAGAAATGGGATTTGAGAAGGGAGATTAGCAAGCTTAGTGATAATATCCCATTCATCATAACCCATAAGGAGACTATTGGAAAGAGGTGCATAGTGTTGAAGGAGTTCCTTAGAAGGAGGATTGAAAGTTTATGTAAATTTGTGTTGATAGCATGTGGGAGTTTTAATTGTGGGACAAATTGGTTGATTATCTTGAGAGGATGAGGTAGTTTACACAGGTTTGGTTTGAAATGAATTTGAAGAGGTAATATTAAAAGGTTGAGTATCATTGGTGATAGGTAAAGTATAAATGGTATGAAAAGTGTTATCCAAATTAGGTTTTGGAATTGGTTCATCAAAAGATATAAGGTCTTCTTTCTTGAATTCTGTTAAGTGAGTTAGGGAAGAATCTTAGATAACACAGAAAGTGTGAGACGATTGGTGAGTGTTGGTTGGATGAGAATCAATGAAGGAAATTAACCTTCACATATTAGTCATGTTGACCACATTATCTTTAGTATTTGGGTCTATAAGACTATTAACATTATTGGTATAGGGAGTAGGAGTATTATTATTATCTTGGTGATTTGGAAGAGGATCTTTGTAGATGGCCAAATGAACATTAGCCTAGTTTAAAGATTGAGTTTTAGTTTGTGTTTCATGAGATTTGAAGGCAATGCCATAAGCTTGTTTATATTTAATAATTATATACTCATGATTTAAATTAGGACCAAGGAGGAAATCCATATCCAAGTTATGTAATTGCCTACAAGTTTCATGAGAATGACCCTAACTAGCATGAAACAACCATAGTTTATTTGGATTTTACTAAGACTTCATGAGATGAGTGGGATAAAAATATCATGGAATATGTCTTGGGAGATGCTTTTTTAACTCTACTAAGGATAAGGGTTTATGAACATTTATGTTACTTTTCAAATGGAAATGAGGATTAGGGATGTGGTTGGGAGGATAAGCTTGTTTTAGAGCCTAGTTGGGAACAATAGCTTGAATATTATGATTGGTATCATAAGAATGTATGAAACCATCATTAGTATAATGATTATTTTTATTTTTTATGAACATTTGAGTTCTTATATAAGGTTTGGATGACTCAAATTGATGCACAAGGAAATATTGACACTTGGCTTGGTCAATGGCCTCTTCCAAAGTTCATGGAGAGAGTTTGGATCCAATATTATAACCTAGGATAAAGAACATTGGTGAATATATGGAATAGGTTATCATATGTCATATTGTGTTCACAATTATTAGATAAGGTATTCCACCATTTGTTGAAAGCTTGTGCATTTCTATCTCAAGTTATTTGCAATTGATAAAATGAGCCAGGGTCTTTTTAGGGAGGTCAGTAATTTGAAACTCTTGTACCAAAGTGTTAACTAAATCTTCCAAACTAGTGATGGAATGAGATTTGAGTTGGTTATACCAATATAAATCATCTTTAGAGAGATTTTTTTCAAAGTTTTTGGTAGCGTCAAAAGTGTTTATTGACCTAATCTTTGTATATACTTCCAAATGTTTTTAAGTGAAGGTTAGGATTGGTTGACCCATTGCAACTAATGGTAGGGGTGATACCTCTTATATCTATGTTATAAATTTGAGGCATAAGAGGTTTGTTTTGAAGGTGTTTTTTTTTTTTGTTAACAAGAAGATGTTAAGGGATAAGATTACCATGGGAATTCTGAAGGGGAGGTGGGGGGAATTTTGGTTATGCACTCCCCATGGAACTTGTTGAGGGTGATTTTGGAGATGGATAAGATGATTTTGCATTTACATCATTTGGTTGGAATTATTATCTTGGAAATCATTCATTTGGTTAAGAGTTTGAAAAAAAATTTGATGGGTTTGAGTGGTGTTATTTGCAGTGTGTGAAGCATTAGCATTAGTATTAATGTTTTGGGTACCACTATGAGTGGTAGCATGCATGCTATTAGTATCTTGAGAGGAATTGTTAGTAAATGAGGCACTAGTAGCATGATTTATTTGGGTGAAAAAGATGCATTAGTAGAGGGATGAGAAGAAGAAGCACTAGAGGCATGATTAACATGGGTAGAAAATGATTCACTCATAGATGAATTAAGGATATTGGGTCTTATAAAAGGCCCACTAAATGTATAACCTAACATGTTAGTATAGATACTTGGCATGGAGGTGGAAGAAATCAAATAAGAAGAGGTCATAGCATGAGAAGGGGTTAAAAGAGAAAGAAGATGTTGAGAGGGAAAAAATCTATTTCCCCCAAATCCATGTGTTAATGTGGGGGAAGGTGAATAGAGTTCCTCTATTTGACCACTTATCATAAGGTGATAAATATTATAAGGTTATTTTCCTTGATGTTGAGGAAATTCATTAATGAAGAAAATCATTTCTATAGTGTACTCTAATTTAGGTTGATCTTCTAAGGAGAAAAGAGGGTTGTAAACTGAAGATGTATTAGGAGGGGTGCCATAGTTTGTAGTACAAGTGGCCACATACACATTAATTTCATATAGAGTAGGAGCCATAAGATATTTATGGGAAACCCTATTGGGGTTGGTAAATCTCATCATATCTATTGAATTTAACTCAGTTTTGTCTTCAAACAAGAAGTTCATGATGAGAGAGAAATATTAAGGAAGGATAATATGATGCAAAGACAAAAGGGGAAATAGGATATAGATTCAAATAGGTCAAATATGTTCTATAATCCATTAAGTAGATAAGAATACAGAGTCATACAGGTCAACTCTATATTCTAGACATGGGATAAAATAAGATGATAAGGATGCAATCTCATATAATTTGACTCTGTATTGAAGATAGGGGATGAAAGAAGTTGATAAGGATACAAAGACATATAGGCCGACTATGTTTTATAACTTGATTAGTAGAAAAGGATACAAAGTCATATAGGTTGAATCTATATTATAGACTAGGAGATAAATAAAGTTGAGAAGGATACATAATCATATAAGTCAATTATGTACTACTGATAGGGGAAAATATAGTTTGTAAGAGACTGTATTCATCAAAATGATAGTGTGCTAAAACAAGGATTTTTTTGCAATATAAGTGAATAAAGAATGAAAGTAGATGCAAATAATTGGGCCAATATGAGTGATCTAATTGGGGAACATAGCATAAAACCTTATACTAACACTAGCTAATGTAAGCTTTTAAAATACAAACGTAATGATCATAGAGAAAATAATCAACTAAAAATTAAATTCTAACAAAGTGGTCATCTTGAGTGTTATTAGATTATTATAAATATTGATTTAAGTGTGATAAGAGAGATGGATAAAATAGGGAACTAGAAAACAATCTATGGATGGTTTCAAGACATTTGGACTGAAAGGGATATGTGTCGACAATGGTACTGGCTTGGTGTTAGGACCTACCCCCTCACTTCACAATCCTACATTGATAATACTATTGGGTGTTTTGATAATATATACCCTTAATTATGTATTTATACTTACCCAAAAACCCAAGTCAACTTCCCCCTTGGTGATGAAATATAAGTAGGTAGGCCTTGGGAAGACAAGTATTAAAATGCATTTTAACTGTTATGTGATTTGGTAGTGTGTGAAAAATAGTAAAATAGTGTACTAAATGATAATTTGAAAAACCACCTATTTACACTATGTGAGTTACTCTAAGCATGTAAACAACTGAAAAGGAAATGTGAATTAATTACTAGAAAGTACTTATTAATTCCTTAATGAATAATAGTATAGAGTCAGTTTAGGAGACACTATATGCAAATAGTATAAAATAGAGTCGACTGGGTCGCTACTATTTTATAAAATTAAGGTCTTTAAGAATAGAGTCAAATAGGTTGACTATGTCTCTTAGACATAAGATAGAGTACATAACTAAGTTGACTAGGTTGACCTAGTTGGCTATTAGGTTATAGTTTTGAAGGCTACTAACTTGTGTAAAGTAAAACTAAAAAAAGAAGTGAAATGATAAAGAAAGGAAATAGAGGAACCTTGGTGGGTCTAAAGATGGTTAATATTTCAAATTTTATGTTGAAGTGCCTTCATTTTTGCTTTCAAATTTTCCAAACTAAATTTATTGGTTTGACCCAATTCTATAAAACCCTATGTGTTGAAGAAGAATAAGATGACAAAGTTGACCTGGTCGACCTAGTTTATTGATTTTTATGCTGGTAGAGAGAATAAGATGACAAAGTTGACCCATTTGACTATATTTTCTTATTTGGAATTGAAAATGATTACTATGTTGACCTATTTGATTAAGTAACTTATATCTAATGAAGACTTTCACAAATAAAATAGAGTCATTTTGATGCGACTATATGTTAAACTTGTGCACAAAGAGTTGTAACTATACTGACTAGTTTGATACAATATTTTAAATATGTAAAAATATAATAAGATGATAAAAAATGATAACATGAAAGAAAACCTTCAAGGTTTAGATTCACATTGGGTTCACCGAAACATATGCAATGGGAAATGTAATATATCTATAAATTAATCCTATATTGGAGAAGATAAATCCAACTTATACTTTTGATTATGGATACATTATATGTTTAGGGTCATGACCAAGATGGATCTATTAGACCTAGCCAAGAGATATCCTACCATAATTATATCACTAGGGAGGGTTCTGAAGCTTCCAGTTAAAATAAAACAACATAATAACCTTAACTAGGTCCTATGTTTTCATATTCAATAAACTAATAACAAGTAAAGCAAAAGTCTAATCTAGTGCTCACCAAATATTGTGTCTTAAAATGGGGGTAATAAACATGAATAGAATATGTATACTCACATCAATGTATATAAAATCCTACTACATGAGAGAGAAGTACAAATGCATATCTATCTACTCTTACAAAGGAGAACTAAGGTTAAGAATAATTAACTTTGAAGATGAACCTACTGAGCCTCAATCTCTCCCTTGGCCAAGGTGCTTCATAGGAGGTTGTGGTATGTAAGGATGACAAGGATAAATCAACTCTAAGATACACAACCTATCAATGCATCTAAAAGTTTAGGCTGATAAGGTCAATCCAGTCAACTTAGTATCATTATTGAAAAAAACAAATTAGGTCGGCCAGGGGCCAACCTAGAACCTAATAATTTTTATCAATTAGAATACAAGGTCGATGGGGCTAATAGTGTAATGTAAACCATCAAAAAGGGTTTTAGGTTAAGGAAGGGATAAAGAATGTGTTACATTACTAGAGGAGGGTGAAAAATAAGAGGTAAAACTTAGGGTAATGTTTTTAGGATATGAGTATGTAGATAACAAGTGGAAATAAGGGATAACAATATTTTGAAGCACCAATGGTCTACCCATCCCTTTCTTGGTGTACCTGTTAAGGTGTGAACTCAAAAATATTAAGACTCGATGTGTTCTCACAAGATAAAAAGCATCAATAATCAATAAAGTTTGAAAATATTATGTGTATATAAATGAGATAAGATAGCAAACAAACATGAGAAAAGATAAAGACATTCATGGAAAGAAATGAACTCATAAATATAAGCATGTAATCATGAAAATAATCCATAAGAGATAAAAAATAAAGAAAATGACACCATAGACAACATGGAATGCAAAATATAAAGAGCCATATAAGATAGATAAATGAAGCAAAATTTGACATAGAGTCAACCAATATAATGTAGATATATATAAATAAAATGGAGCACATGTCCAATCACAAACCATAAGTGAAGTAACACCATGCTATGCTCATAAATATTGGTAAATATATCCATAAACGTTATCCATAACATTTAAGATATCTCTATGGATCTAGATCTTAAATGCAACAAGAGTGTTATCGATCTTCAGTAAAAGCTATGAAAAGACCTCTTGTCAAATCTCCTCTATAAAAAATGTAGGCATCACTAAAGTATCATGCTAATGAGTGCCATCATGCATAAAATACTCAAGGGAAGGAATATGAGTGGAATTTGTGGGATAGGAAGGATCCACTAGTGGAGAAGGGACCATGGGTGAAAGAGGATCCACAAGTGGAAAAGGGACCATAGGTGGAAGAACCATGGAAGAAGAAGGAACCACAGGTGGATGGATCATGAGGGAAGGAGGAGCCTTATTTCATGGGTGATGTATGAGAGGAGGAACAATAGACATAATAATGGTTATAAGGTGATCCTAAAGATGCTACTAGAGGATGCAATAATGATTAGTGTGATGGGTACCGTACTGATGCCATAGACAATATACCTTTCTATATTTGGGAATATACTCATTTAATAACTTGGGAGGAGGTATAGCCTTGTCTATAGGCTGAGGAAGAGTAGGATGCAATGTTTTGATATATTTTTAAAGATTTTAACAACGGATAGAAGAATGATTATCTATGCCATGGAAGCAATACATATGCTTGTTAGTAGATTTTATGGGTTTACTAATAGAGGGAGTAGAAGTAAAATCTAGGAAAGGCTAGTATATATAGTAATATTGTGTCCAATGATTGGTAACTTTATTAATGCCATAATATAGTTTATTAGCCCATTGGGTGGGTAGGGGATCAAGCTATAGTAAAGGAAGAAGGCCATTACCAAGGGGAGGTGGGGCTGGTGGAAAGACTAGACGAGTCTCATCTGAGGGAGAAACAGAACCAGAAGTAGGAAAAGACTTAGATAAAGGTATATTGGGAATAAGATGTAGACTAGAATCAATAAAGGGAGGAGTAGGATGCATAAATGGCTTAAGGACAATATCAAGCATCTCAGGGGGAAATAAGATATAGGGATCTTGGTATCTAGTGAAGCAATAGGGACCAATCATATCATGATCCATAAGCATGCTCCTAAGAGTTTATTCTAAAACTAGAGGTGTGTTGTGTGAATACACCATATCTAACCTATGAATAAGAGGAATAATCATAAAATTAGGAACTATATAAGACAAAATGTGATAAGATGAATGAAAAGATTGAAACAAAGAAGAATGATAATGAAGGATCTCAATAGCAATATCCTAAATAATACCTCATAGAAATGGATCATATAAAGTATAGCCATCATCATAGTAGGGTGTATTAAGGTTAATAACACAAGTAGGTATGAACTTCTCATTAGAGGTTACATGATGAATATAATTCCAAATCTTAGTTAGGACCATGGGTATATCATCGCTAGATGGTTGACAGGAATGCAACTTCAAAGATGGTGGAAGCTGGGAAATGATATGAGGAGAGAGATCTAAATTTTTGATTTTGAGGTTGATCTCATTGGTCTCATCATCATCAAATTATAAGAGGATATGTGGTATGTTCTTGATGAGTTTGGGGTGACCATGATAAACTCACGTAGAGTTGATAGGGAAATTAAAATGTTGAGATTCTCATAATGGAACACTTAGCAAGGGTTCAAGGGTTAGAATTTTGAATATACCACTATCTTAGAATTTTTGAAAAATACAAGGGTTATTATCACCTTGAATACTATATATAGCACCATTATGAGGAAACTTGACACATTGGTAGGTAGAATAGGTGACATCCCTCATGCGATGAGTCCATGGCCTACCAGGCAAGATATTATAGGAAAGGGGTGTGTGAACTAAATTTAAAAGTGATAAGAAATAAACTAATCTTAATCTAAGATAAGATATAAAAACAAAAAAAGAAAACATAAAACACAAACTTTTGTTTCAAATGTGCAAGCTTTCTCCATTGCAATGTAAACTTGGTTTGTTCTTCAAAAATGTGGTGCTCACTCTTCCAATGCAAAGGAAGATGGGAAAAAATTTTGTGCAAAAGGAGTTTTTAGTGGTTTGATTTTCTTGGATGTTCTTTTGAATATAAATTTGTTAGCATAAGTCAAGATTTTGATTTTTGAAAATAAAGGTTTTCAAATTTATTTATAGATTTTTGGAGGAAGATCCAATGGTGGAAGATTATTTGGATTTATTAAATGATCTAAATAATCAATGGTGGCTAATGAGTCCTCACCCATGAGGATGAACGCCATTTCAAATTGTTTACTAAATCATGGGATTGGTTAGCTGAGTCAACAAGAATAAGTCAAACTTTTTGACAACTCAGGGGATGACTCATAGGAGGTTGAGAAACTTGTGGCTTTAGTTAGGATGAGGGAGAAAAAGGTGGAAGATGTTTGATGATGCGTAAAATATGGATTTTATATTTTAAAGTGTGCATAATTGACTAATTTGACTTATTCAAATTTTTAAATTTGGAGGGAGATGTGATAGATCATTTTAAGAAGAATTATTAAATGGATTCTAGGTGAATTTCAACACTAAATGAAATTTAGGTGTCTACATTTTTCCCTCTTTGAAAGAGTGTTGCAAAGCAATAATATTTTTAAGAATAGTAGAATAAGTAGATTGTTAATGATTAAGAAGGATAAATTTTCCCCAAATGAATGAAAATGAGTGTGATGATGCCCCATTGAGGGTTTATTCAAGAAATGAGCAAATGCTCAAAATTGGAAAAAAGACGAAATGAACAAAGTGATATGGATGAAAAATAAATCAACTTATGGTAGAATTGATGTCAAACTTGCAAGATTTTGGTTGTGTAAAAAGGTTTCCCCTAGTTAACTAAAAGTAGAGTATGAATTTGAAAAACAATAGTTTAACCATTCATAGATTACACACTTAATGTTTTGCTAATGATTCAGGGGTTATTTAAGTGATTGTGTGAATGATATATCCCAGTGATAATAAGCTACATATATAAAAATAGAAAAAAAGATATTTAATTGTAAATTATTATGCTTATTTTACACATATAGATTGTTGCAAGATTTGGAAAACAAATTCAAAATAAATTGATTTAAGTGCCCTTGAAATTTGAAAAATGGATGAAGAATGAGTATGGTGAAGGGATGGGGGAATTTTTTTTGATAGGGCAGAAAAATATAAGTAGAACAAATCTGGTATAGAAATTTATTTGTGTAAATTTGATTTTCAAAGTTATTTTTGTAAGAAAATTGAGTTAAGATTTTTATCTAAGACCTTGGAGGAAATATGGACCATATTCCACACCACGAGCACCAAGAAAAGTGAGCGAGGAGGTTATAGATGCCTAAGAGGAGAGGAAAAGAATTCTCTATTACCAAACCAAAAAATTTGAAATAAAAATTAGTGATTTTTTTGTAGGTAATTATGAATTTGCAAAATGTATTGGTGATTTTGTAAAATAGAGAAGCGAAATCACATTAGGTCAAAAGGATGATTTTGTTGTTTAGAAGTTGTGAAAGCATTAAACAGGGAGTGAAACATTGGTGAGAAAAGTGAATTAGTTCAAGGGAGAAGTGAATAATTTGGAGTGAGTCAAAGGCAAATTTAAAGGGATTGATAACAAATTTACATAATGTAGAAGTAAAAATGCTAAATGTAGAATTGAGATGGTGATGTTAAGAATGAAAGAAGAATGATGAAAGTGAATGAAGTGAAAATGTTTGTTTGATTTTTGTTAAGTAATTGGAATGTAGTGATAATTTTGAATTTAATGTTGAGTAAAATTAATTAAATGCTAACATATGTGATTTGTAGGAGGTATTACTAGTGCTCATGACTCAAGAGTGGATACTTAGGGTGATGACACAGATGGAGAAATTTATAGAGTATGAGTTTGGCATGCTAGAGGTGAGTGACTTATTATACATTTCAAAAATTGTAGTGATTCAAGTGGATAAATCACTTCTTACAACACTTGTTGAGAGATGGAATAGTGAAACTAGTACATTTCACTTGCTGACAGGGGAGATGACTATCACTTTGGAGAATTATATCAGATTTTGGGTATTTCTATACAAGGGAGACATGTATACTGGGGAAAGGGTCCATAGGAGATCACATTATTTAGGTTTTTTAGGATAAGTTGATTACTATTGTTAGAGGCAATGTTGATGTAGATTATTATACCATATTAGAGATGGATTATCCTACTATTATAATCATGGCTATTGTTAGTGGCATTATACTACCTAAAATGAGTGAGAGGTTATGTCCTAATGGTATTCTAGATGTTATTAGAGACATGTTTATATGGGAGATATATTTTCATGGGGTCCATGTGTGTTCGCACACTTATACTAGGATTTACATCATGCAGTTTATTTAAATCAAAGAGAAATTAGCCCTTCAACATTGTTACAGGTGTGGTGCTGGGAGAACATTACTATAGAGAGATCATTTGAACACATTATCACTTAGTATGATGATGATACATTAACATATGAATTACACATGATTATTGGGACATGCAAACCACACTTAGGTAACCTACAATTTTATAAGAGGGATATTGATGAGTGAGGTGATGATTAGATCACCTAGAGATATTGCAGGGAGATTATGTTCTAGTGACCATATGATAACCTAAACATGGACTATATGATGACCCTTTGTTATATTATAGGGACACATGATTATATCATAGAGAGATATCGCCTAGAGAGGGTGATGAGATAGTTTTGGGTATGATAGTATATACAAATTGGGTGTTGATAATGTGTTCTAAGGTATGCATATATTTGTTATTAATGTCATGAAAGTGTCATTGATGTAATTCTAATTTATATTTATTATTCTTAAGGTTGAGTTCATATCTATGTACTTGTGAAACCTAGTGAGAAGCTATAGGCTTGGTAACATGATGAGGAGAATGGGGTAAGACTTGTGAGAATAAGTTTGGTAGTCTATGATCAAAGTATGTGGTTGTATGACATGAGCACTAGGTATTGAAAGTAGTGCAAGAGGTTTCAAGGTGTGTTCAAGGTCTAAGTGTGGCTTAAAATTCAAGGCTTGATGTGTAAAGAAACCTAATATGGCCTAATGTTGGGCCAAGTTCAGTTTCCAAGGTGTCAAAGATCATGAGAGAATTTTTAGAGGTGTGAGAGGCTGTGTCAAGTGTGTTGACCAAGTTTGAGATCAAATTCTAAAGGAGAAAGTATGAAATGTGGTTTTGAGGTTTTTTATGTGGATAGAATGAGGTGTTTCAAACTTGAGAAGGACTTTATTATGTTTTTTATCAGGTGTAACATTTTCATGAAATCGTAATAAGTTCATGGAATTTTGGGAAGAGTCCTAGCTCAAATTTTTTGGCATTGGTTTTGGAGTTGAAGGGTAGTTCTTTATAAATGATTGCTAAGAGTGGAAAATGGTTTTTAGTGCCTTAAAACTATAAGTTGAACATGATGTTAGAGATATGATTCAAAAGGGGTCAGAATTATATGGCATAGTTTTATTATTGAATCATGTAGATGACTCTCCCAAGTATCTCCATATGGCATTGGTATTTTAGAAGAGTGAGTGGAAGCTATAGGAAACCCTTGATTTCTCAGATTTTTGATGCAACAGGTAGGGTTGACCAGGTCAAAGCATGAAAATGATTTGAGGATGATGTGTGAGACTTTTATTTTATATAAATTTAATTTTTTTATTAGGTTACATAATTCATATATGTTAAACTGGTCATAGAAGTTAGCCTATTGTTAAAAAAGCCTAGTGAGGAAGACAGTGAGAAAAATAGGTAGAAGTGGGAATGAGATTAGAGATGTGTTGTGGTGGGTTAGGGATGGATCCAATTGCATAATTTTTTTATTAAATACATGTAAAACATATCCCATTTTAATATAATATTTTTATATTCTTTTACACAAGCAAACAATTACTCTCAAAGTGACCTGTCTAACATAGTGAGCTTATGTAGGTGAAGACATGAGATTGGTCTACAAGACCAATATTTATATTTGAGACTATAATATATTTGTTTTAAATTAATATTATGATGTTTTAATATCATATAAACCCATTAAAATTTCATAAAAGTGTTCACATAAGTGTTCTAAGTCATTGTTTCCATGACTATGTTTTGGAGCATTTAGGCAATTTTCTCTGTGTTAGCAAGATTAATTTTCCTAATTCTTTATGCACAGAGTTTAAGAATATAATTCATATAAATTTTTTATATATGTCTCATATTTTAAATTTAATGTATTTTTATTCATGATAAATTCCTATGAAGGTGTGAAAATTCAAAGGTTCTTGACTGGGTTTTGAAGCTTGTTTGAAGTTTTGAGTGAGCATATGGAAGTGGTTAGTTTGAGGTCTTTTGCCCAGTATCATGAAGTATAATGGACATGGTAATGAACCTGAGGTCATGGAAGTTATATAAATATTATTTTTTTATATGGTTATGTGTAAAATTCTATTTTATACTTCATATATTCAAAGCAAACTTTCTGGCAGTGAGAAGGCCTAATTATGAGTAGGCTTAATGGTGTGGTTCAAGGGGTGAAATGAGATAAATGGTGTTGGTGAACTCAGGTGAGCTTATAATTGGTATAGTTTAATTATTTTTAAAAATATTTAATCCTTTTATGGATGCCATAAATGTTCCAATATGGTCAAGGTGAAACGTGTGCTTTGATAAGGCCTAATTGCATTAGGTCTTTATAAGGCCTAATGGTGGTTTTGGTCCTTATGAATGGTGACCGACCTATGTAGTGGTTGCTTCACCTATGAGAATTTTTTTTTGATATATTACAATTTTTATCCAAGTATGGATATTTTTGTTTTTGACCAAGGTGTGTGAAAGCAAGAGTCAAGTATAAAAAGAAGGTCTAATAGGCCTAATTTGACTAGTTAAAAGATTTGAGGAGATGAGAAAATGAAATATAAGTTTTGAAACTAGGTATATGGATTAAATAACATCATATATTAGTTTTTAATATGCCATTAAGTTATAATAATAATTATACAAATTATGATCAAGGTGATATGACCTAAATCTGCTAAGAAGAGGGCTAGTTGAGTGAAGAGGCGTAATAGGCTATTTGAGAGAGATGGAAGAGTGTAAAGAGAAAAAGAAGGTGATAATAATTATTTGAGTAATAAATAGGTTTATAAGGTTGATTAGAGGTTCTAGGTGGCTGAGTTGGTGCTGAGTCACCTAGGGGGTTGGTACCTCCTTGCAAGTTGGTGCTTGTTAAAGGACTAGTTGAGTTGGTACTTGAATAGTAAGGGGTTGGTGATCTTTGTGGGGTTTGTGCCTCACTAAATATTGATTAATTACTTATAGGATTGTGACACAAGACATGTGTTAGTGATTTTTATTTTTCATGAGGTTTTTTCATATAGCTCTTATGTTCATGTGTTATGTTCTTACTTCATACTTATATGAATGGTTGATTATGCATTGTTATATATCTATATTAGTTTGAATGATTAATGAATGATATGAAAAATTAAAATAAAAGTTTTCACATTGATTCACCC
The DNA here is from genome assembly GCA_037957365.1 of Torreya grandis. Taxonomy (NCBI): domain Eukaryota; kingdom Viridiplantae; phylum Streptophyta; class Pinopsida; order Cupressales; family Taxaceae; genus Torreya; species Torreya grandis. The sequence continues at coordinate 242,162 of JARHVA010001570.1, forward strand.
CCATTATAAATGTTTATGCTTATAAAAATTGGTATTAGAGTAAGGTTCCTTGTGTATGCCTAACAATCTAAGGGAGATCTTTGGAGCATAGGTATGGATTGTGATAATGAAAGTGTTTATTATGATTGAAATGAACATCTATCCATACATTATAAATGTTTTTCAAAAGAGAAGAATCATATGGAAGAATTTACCCATATTAAAATGAAATTAAATTATTTAGAGGCATAATTAGAGAAAGATGTAATCAAAATGAAGACATATCAGAAACTTAAGGATAGTACTAAAAAGCTTAACAATATTTTGGATAGTCAAAGGTCCTCTAATGATAAGATAGTTTTGGGTTTCAAATAAGACCAAAAGGATTTCAAGGAGATTCAATTTACAAAATTTAATGATCAAACAAGGAGTGATAATGTTGGTAGAATAAATACCTATGTAGAATTGATCAAGTTTGAAGTTAATCATCAAGTCAAGAAGGGTTTTGTTCCATCAAAGGATATCAAAGGTAGTGGTGTATCATCCAATGATCATAAAATTAAAAATGAGGTTATACAGTTAAAGTATTTAGATTCTTTCAATGGTTATTTTTTCTCATGTGGTCAATTTGGACATAGAGCTATTGACTGCAGATGGAGAAGTAGAATCCTATGTTATAACTGTAACCAAAGAGGGCATATTGTAAGATAAGACCTATGAAGAGGACCAGTCAAGTTAAGAAGATATGTATTCATGATATTAAATAATGGATCAAGAAAGTAGACCCTATGTTTAAGATGAAGGAAAAGCAAGAATATAGAGGAGAAGAATCTATGATAGCTCAAAATGCCTTTCATACTCAAAATGAAGATTTGAAATGGTACATAGATAGTGGATTTTTAAGTCACATAATAGGAGATAAGACCAAATTCATCACTTTTAATAAGAATTCCATATTATTTTTAAGGTTTAAAGATAATACATCCACTAATATAGTTGGTAAAGGTACCTTGAGATTGGACAATGGGAAGACCAAGACAAAATATGTATTATATGTAGATGGCTTGAAACATAACTTATTGAGTGTAAGTAAAATGTGCACTCAAGGACATACCCTAAATTTTCATGACAAAAGATGTGAGATAAGAAAAGAAAAATCAAGTAGGTTAATTTCCAAAGCCAAGAGAACTGAGAACAATCTATATGTATTGAATGAGATCATAAAAGAGAAGTGTTTTGTGATCAAGGTAGATGAATGTTGGCTATGGCATAAGAGGTTAGGTCATTTTAAATTTGACAATCTAGTCAACATAAAATCCAAGGGGTCCATGAAGAACATGCCCAAAATTTACAAACCTACAAATATTCTTTGCAAGGCATGTCAACATGGTAAGCAAACTATGAGGAGATTCAAGTCTAAAGAATACTCTACTAATGGACCTTTATAACTAATTCATATTTATATATTTGGTCCTACAAGGATTTAAATCATTTAACATGACAACTACTTCATTTTACTTATAGATGACTTCATAATAATGACATGGGTAGAATTCTTGAAAGAGAAGTTATAATCTCTAGGTAAGTTCAAAAATTTCAAGGTTTTGGTTGAAAATGAGATCAATGTGAAGATCAAGTGACTTAGGTCTGACAAAGGATGATAGTTTTGTTCAAATTAATTTGATGAGTTATATGAGGTAAATGGAATAAGAAGATAGTTCTCAGCTTCTAAAACACCTCAATAGAATGGGGTAGTTGAAAGAAAAAACATAACAATTCAAGAAATGGAAAGGACCATGTTGAATGAGTCAAATTTGTTTGATGGCTACTCGAGAGAAGTTTTGGGTACTTTAGTTTACACCTTGAATAGAGGATAGATTAGAATCAATGGTGATAAGACTCCATATGAATTAAGTAATGGTAGACCTATTAGTGTTGAACATTTCAAGGTATTTGGAAGTGTTATATTAAGAGAGATGAGGATAAATTAGGAAAGTTTGACTCAAGGTTTGATGAAGGTATTTTCCTATGATACTCATCAGTTAGTACTACCTACAGATGCTACAACAAGAGGTTACAAAATATAGTAGAGAGCACAAATGTGAAGGTTGATGAGATAGATAAATCATACTCTTAGTCAAAAAATAATGGAGCAATAGAGACAGATGAGGATGAATAATAAATTGAGGAGATAAAGTAATAAAAAGGTCTTTCTAGGTAGATTCAAAAGGATCATCTTGAATCTCAGATCATTAACAATAATAATGCAGGTATACAAATAAGAAGAAGAATGGTGAGTAATGTTAATCAAGAGAATACTAACTTATTGTCTAAATTTGAACCTAAAAGCTATGTATAATCAAGTGAAGATAGGTTTTGGATAGATTCCATGAATGAGGAGTTAAATCAAATTAAGAATAATGAGACTTGGGAACTAGTACCTAGGCCTAAAGATAAAAACATCATTGGTACAAAATGGGTGTTCAAAAATGAGTTGAATGAGAATGGATAAGTTACTAGAAATAAGGCTAGACTAGTATGCAATGGATATGCTCAAGTAGAAGGAGTGTACTTTGAGGGAACCTTTGCTCTAGTAGTAAGGTTAAAGGCTATTATGTTATTTATTTCCTATGCAGGTTTCAAAGGATTCAAGATATACCAAATAGATGTCAAGTTAGCTTTCCTAAATGGGAACTTGGAGGAAGAAGTGTACATTAAGAAACCTAAGGGTTTCCTATTGACTAATAAAAATGACTATGTCTGTAATTTGAAGAAGGATCTTTATTGTCTAAAACAAGCCCTTATAACTTGGTATGCTAGACTAGATAAGTATATTTTGGACCAAGGTTTCAAAAGAGGAGTTACAGATAGTAACTTGTATATCAATACTAAAAATGACCACCAATTAATAGTAATGGTCTATATGGATGATATTATCTTTGGTGGGAATAATGAGAACATGACCAAGGCCTTTTTAGAGGTGTTGAAATCAGAATTTAAAATGTCCATGCTTGGATAACTATCCTTATTTTTTGGACTTCAAATTAGTCAGTCTAAAAAAGGTATGTTCATTTCATAGATCAAGTCTATAAAAGAGATGTTAAATAAGTTTGAAATGGAAGATTGAAAGGTTATAAGTACACTTATGGTTATAGGATGTAAGCTAAGCAAGGAAGATGAATCTTCAAGAGTCAATCACATAAAATATAGATCAAGTAGTCAAGAGGATACTTAGGTATCTCAAAGGAACTATATAGTATGGATTGTGGTACCCAAAGAACAAAAAGTTTGATCTAGTAGCCTATACAGATGCAGATTAGGCTGGAAGTTTAGATGATAGAAAGAGAACTAGTGGAGGATCCTTCTTCTTAGGTGAGTACCTAGTCTCATGGATAAGAAAGAAGTAACCATCAATGGCTTTATCTACTTATGAAGCTAAGTACATTATAACATATTCATGTTGCACTCAGGTGTTGTGGATGAGCCAAACCTTAAGAGACTACAAAGTGGATTTTAATGGTCCTAGTCCTATTTTTTAAAAATAATACTAGTGCCATAAGTGTTTCAAATAATCCTATTATGCATTCAATGACCAAACACATTCTTATAAATTATCATTTCTTAAGAAAATAAGTAAGCGAATAAAGTATAAAGCTTGAATTTATGTCTACCAAGGATCATATGATAGATATCTTGACTAAGCCTCTTTCAAAGGCTACTTTTGAACATCTGAGATAGGAATTGGGTATGATTCCTACTCCTAGTAGTCACTAAACAAGTCAATTGCTTATGGGGAGCTAATAAGAAGGTGATTTATCTCCAAGAATAGGAAAGAAGTGCACAAGTTATGAGGTCAAATGGGGAGTTGATATGATATTTTATCCCTATTTATTGAGTTTTATTGTAGGTAGTGCTTTTTGATTGATGTCAAAGGGGGAGATTGATCTGTATAGGGGAGATGTATTCCAATGAGAGAATATTTTTGAATGATTGACATTAATGAGTGGTTACCATCAATGAAAAAGGGGGAGATTATTGAGAATGTTTTCTAAGGTATGCATGTATTTGTCGTTGATGTCATGAAACTATCATTGATGTCATTCTAAGTTGTCTTTGTTGTTCTTGAGGTTGAGTTCATAAGCCATGTACTTATGAGACCTAGTGAGAAGGCATAGGCTTGGTAGCATGATGAGGAGAATAGTTTGAGGCTTATGAGATGAATATTGGTAGTATATGAGAAAGGTATGAGGTTTTATGGCATGATTATGAGGTGTTGAGAGCAGTACAAGAGGTTTCAAGGTGTGTTCAAGGTCTAAGTGTGGCTTATAGTTCAAGGCCTAATGTGGAAGGAAAACCTAGTATGGCATAATGAGGGTTCAAGTTTAGTTTCTAAGGTGCCATAGATCATGAGAGAATTATCATATGTGTGATAGGTTGTTTCAAGTGTGCTGACCAAGTTTGAGGTTAAATTTTGATGGAGAAAGTATGGAATGTGGTTTTGAGATTTTTTATGTGCATAAAATGAGGTGTTATAGACTTGAGAAGGATTTCATTATGTTTATTGGCATGTAAAATTTTTTTATGAGGTCATATTAAGTTCATGGAGGTTGAGGAATGGTCTTATCTAAATTTTTTTGACATTGGTTTTGGAGTTGAGGGGTAATCCTTTATCAACAATTATTAAGAGTGGAAATTGGTTTTTAGTGACTTAAACCCTAAGTTAAACTTGATGTTAGAGATATGATTCAAAAGGGCTCAAAATTAATTAGATGGTATATTTTTATGATTGGATAATGTAGAGGACTCTCCTACGTACCTCCACGTGGTATTGGTTTGTCAGAAGAGTGAGTGGAAGCTACAAGAAACCCCTTATTTCTTAAATTTTTTATGTAACAAGTAGGGTTGAATAGGTCAAATAATGATGTAACTAGTCATGGAAGTTGTCATATCACTAAAAAGGCCGAGTGAGGTAGACAATGAGAAAAACATGTAGATGTGGGAATGCTATTAGGGATGTGTTGCAGTAGATTAGAGATGGATCCAATAGAATAGATTTTTTATAAAATAAATTTAACACATATCCTCTCTGAATATAATATTTTGAGATGCTTATATACAAGCAGAAAGTTTATCTCAAAGTGATCTATCTAACATAGTGAGGTTTATGTAGCTGAAGACATGAGATTGGTCTGCAAGACCAATATTGTTATTTTATGATATAATATATATTTTGAAATTTAATATTAGGAATTTAATATAAAAATAGTTTAATTTCATAAAAATTTCCACACATGTGTCCTAAGTCATTGTTTCCATGACTATGTTTTTTAACATTTAGCCAATTTTTTGTGTGTTAGCAAGATTGATGTTCCTGAGTCTTTATACACAGAGTTGAAGAATATAATGTATATTAATTTTGTATATAGGTATAAAAAGTTAATTTTAATTTATTTTTATTCATTATAGATTCCTATGAAGGTGTGCAAAGTCAAAGGTTCTTGACTGGGTTTTGAATCCTGTTTGTAGTTCTAAGTGAGCATATGGAAGTGGTCAGTTTGAGGTCTTTTGACCAATATGGTGAAGTATAATTAAAATGGTGATGAACCTTAGGTAATTGAGGTTATATAAAAATGATTTTTTGATATTTTTATGTGGAAAAATTGAGTGTATACTTTAGATATTCAGATTAGACTTTCTGGCAATGAGAAGGCCTAATTGTGAGTAGGCCTAATGGTGTGGTTCGAAGGGTAAAATGAGATAAATGGTGTTGGGGAACTAAGGTGAGATTATAATGCATATAATTTTTTTTTGAAGTTTTTAATCTATTTATTGAGGCTCAATATATTACAATATGTGAAACATGTGCTTTGAGAAGGCCTAATTGCATTAGGTCTCTATTAGGCCTAATGGTGGTTTTGGTCCTTAGGAGTGGTGACTGACCTATGTATTATTTTTCACTTATGAATCGTGTTTTTTGATATATTAAAAGGGTGATATGATTGTTTATAGGTTTTTTTTTACCAAGGTGTGTGAAATCAAGAGTCAAGTCTAAAAAGAAGGTCTAATAGGCCTAATTTGACTAGTTAGAAGATTTGAGGAGATGAATAAATAAAATATAAGTTTAAAAAATAGGTAGAGGGATTGAAGACAATAACATAGGATTTTTGAACATGTCATGAATTTTTAATATTAATTATATATATGATGATCAATTTGATATGACCTAAATATGCCAAGAAGAGGGCTAGCTGAATGAAGAGGCCTAATAAGTTGTTTGAGAGAGATAGAAGAGTGTAAAGACAAAAAGAATGTGATCATAATCATTTTAGTAAGAAAAAGTGTCAAAATGTGATCATATGTTCCAAGTGGATGATTTGGTTCTAAATCACCTAGGGGGTTGGTGCCTCCTTACAAGTTGGTGCTTGTTAAAGGACTAGTTGAGCTGGTGTTTGACTAGTGAGGGGTTGGTGCTTCTTATGGAGTTGATGCCTCACTAAATATTGAATAATTTATTATAATACTATATTATAATCTATGTTTCAATGGTTTTTATTCCCCATGATGGTTTTCCACATAAATATTGTGTTCATGTGTTATGTTCTTTCTTCATGCTCATATGAATGGGTGATTATGCATTACTATATCTCTATATTTGTTTGAATGATTAATGAATGATATATGGAACTAAAAGAAAAGTTTGTAAATTGATTCACCCCCCTCTCAGTGGTTATTATTCTAACACTAGGATACATGTATTTTCATGATTGGTGATGGAGAGATCATAATGGGGTATGGCCATTGATCTAGCCATATCTAAACATAACTGGACACAGTTACAAACTGTTAGATGGAGTGATCAGAGAGAAGTCATTGATGTTGGAGTTGTTGATGGGTGTGCATATTGGTGGGATCAACAAAGACCACTTAGATTTACTTTTCCATATGCACCACCATGGATGTGGAGGTAGATATTTATGGCTAATGTGAGTAGACAACCATGAGGAACAAGTTTAGGATCCCAAATCAGGATGGCTATGATAGGACATAGAGGACAAGAATAATCATGAGGCATATGACATGTTGTGGGGGTTATTTAACTACATAATGTGAAGATTATATACATGGAAGATGTATAGATTTTGCACAAGGTAGGGATTGATATTGATATTGATACATGGATGGATCTAGATATAAAGTAGAGGGTTAGAGGGGAGAATCCATTGAAAGATGTAGACAATGAGGAGGATAGAGAGGGGGAGGATGTGATTGTGAGAGAAACACATAACACCCAATTAGACAAAGGGGATGTGTCTATTTGTTTATGTACTCTAAGATCTAGGGAGGAACATGAACTTATTAATAGACTCTAATAAGATATTAGAGAATGTGATAGGGAGATTGATGGATTGTACTAGGAGGTTGCTAGATTACATGATATAATAGATGGCAGAGGAGACTATACTATTGAGATCAGATGATTATAGTTTGAGGTTGATAGATTACATGAAATTATAGATGGGATTGGTAGGGATGGCATGGATACATCATTGGTTACACATGATGTAGAGACCCAGATGCCAAAGTATACAACATTGACACAACACTACAAATAGGAGAGATATATAGCTAGGACTATGCTAGCAGAGGTAAGGGTGCTACTAGTTAGATAGGGGTAGATTGATACTTTGGATAGAGTGATGAGGGACATGGATAATTCCACATATTAGAGGATATTATATGAGGATTTTGTACCACATTATTTTAGGGTACCATATTTTAGGGAGTAATCTGTGAGATGTTCAACATCTACTAGATCAATTCAGTTGATTGAGTCAAAGAGGTCATTAGTATAGGTATAATGTGTGATGGGTCCTCCACAAGACACCCCACAATGTGAGGATATCTCCCAAGACTAGAAACTCTATCAGAGGACAAGATGAAACATATGGAATACTAGATAGATTGATTCATCAATGTATACACATTTTGAGATGTATCTTTTGTATAGACACATTATAAACACACACACACACACACACACACACACACACACACACACACACACACACACACACACACACACACACACACGCGCGCGCGCGCGTGCGCGCGCGCGATGATTTATTGATACTTTTAACCATGTGGATTTGGACATTGGTGGACTATTTATTGATTTATATGGACTTTATACATGATTGACAGATTTATGGATATATGGTAGCACTGGTTATATTTTCTACATTTTGATTTATGCTAGCATGTTTTAATTCTTTTAGTCATTATGGATGTATGACTATGCATGCTTTATTGTTTTGTATGGATTTATAATGTGACATATCTACATTTCACATGTTTTTGTTCTTTGCATTGGATTTCAAACATTATTGAGATTTGATAAACTTGATTTTTAATATATCTAAAACAAATTACCACCAATGATATTGAATAATAATGATTAATGTTGATGTTTTAAGCATATAAACAAAAATAAAAAATATATTTTTTAAAATCAAAATACGTCATGATATAGTAAAACCATAACCATACTATAATGCATTTCACAAAATAATATTTTTTTAAAACACACAAAAAACAATAGTTAAAAGAATAAGATGTGAAAACAAAAGTAATATAAATGATTTTTAACACACACATAATAAAAATTGCAACAATATTAAGAAATAATGACACAAAAAAACAAATAAAGAGTAGCTCTAATAAAAAATTGATCACAATTGACAAAGTAAAGGAAATAACCATTTGAATGGCTAGAGATAAAATGAAGAAAAATAACCAACTTAATGGCTAAAGATATAAAAATGAATAAAATAACCAACTGAATGGTTAGATATAGGGAACAAATAATACCACAATCAAAATAAACAAAAGATGTAAAATGAAAAAAAATTGTAACTAAAGATAATTTAAGAAAAGAGCTTGGATAATTCTAGGCAAGATTAAGGCTAGGTACCAAAAAATTGAAGAAGAAATACAATGATAAGCTAATCCATGTTTGGGGAAATGGATGATGGGGAAGATAGTGGCTGAGATGACCCTAGAGACCCTATGCCTCTAAACACTACCTAAATAATCCACCCTAGACAAAGACTGTGGGGATATTAGGCCAAATGTAGTTCTCCCAACATGGGAAGTGATGAGAAAGTGGATTATTGATGAAGTATTTTAATTTTTTGATGAAAAGGATGTACGGATGACCCCCTGATGTGGAATATATTTTAGAATGGTAGATGTATTGAGATTTATGTTTTTTTGGAATGTTTATATATATATATATATATATATATATATATATTTAATTTTGGGATTTTTGAATAAGGATTATAAAATACATTTTTATGCTATCATGACTAAGAATGTAGGTTCACATATAGGAATAGAAACCTTGAACTTAACATTTTATAGGATAAATAACTAACACCTGAAAAAATGATAAGCTTGGAAATATATAATGGATTAATAAAAGGTGATGCCCCTAAGTAACTAGGGTAAGTATATCCAGTGGTTTACACATGGTTCCATAAGCCTAATTTTCACCATGGTACTTATCCAAAAGTTCAATAAATTGGTTTTCACATCTATATGATCTATTACATATTTTTTACTTTTGACTTTTTTTTTATTTTTATTTTTGACTTTTGATATACCAATAATAACATATAAAACAAGTTTAGTCATATAATATTTTAAGGTGCATGATGTTCATAGGTTCATCAAGCTCCTCTCCATCTTTTGTGGCTAGTTTGTAAGATCCTAATCCATACTTGGAAATAACAATGAATGGACCTAACCAATTAGGTTGAAAATTTACCTTATTCTCTCTCTCATCATTATTGTTTCGTTGGTCCTCTTTGAGAACAAGATCTTTGATTAAAATTTCCTTGGATTTAATCCATGTGTTATAGCTATGGTGAAGGTGGTTATGGTAAACTTTCAAGTGGTTTAAAGAATATAATCATTTCTCATCTAAGAGATTCAGTTCATTAAGGTGTGAAGTTAAATATGATTCTTCATATATGATTTGTTGTAATGATATTCATAAAGATAGAATATCATCCTCTATGGGAAGAATGGACTCACTACCATAAATAAGAGACTAAGGGGTTATCCTCATGGGTGTGTGGGTAATAGTGTGGTATGCCCAAAAGGTAGGATATAACTACATATGCTAATCATGACCAATTTCATTGACAACTCTCTTAAGGATGCATAAAATATTTTTTTTTATTGCCTCAGCTTGGTCATTTCCTTGTAGGTTATAAGGACTAGACTATTTGTTCTTGATACAATAGGTTTGGCAAAGAGTCTTAACATCTCTATTTTTTAATGATTTACCATTGTCAAAAATGAGAGTGAAAGGAATATCAAAGTGTCAAACATTGTGGTTGAGGATAAACTTGGAAATTTGCTTTCTAATGACATATTGCCTCAACCCATTTGGTAAAATACTTGGTCATTGTTATAATATGCTTATGTCCATAAAAATAGCTAGGATTTATTTTTCCAATGAGGTCTAACCCCCACGTGGAAAATGGCTAAGGTGTTGTGATAGGTTGAAAATCTTCTAAGGGACTATGGATAAGATCTCCATGTTTCTGATAGGGTATACACTTTTTGACATATTCACATGAATAATATTTCATTGTAGGCTAGTAATAACCTACTCAAAGAAGATTTTTCATAAGGACTATACCACTTGAATGTGCTCCACAAATTTCCTCTTGAACTTTTCTAATAATCGAAGTAGATTATTCATAATTTAAAAAGCATAGTAGGGTTCCATCATAACCTTGATGATATAGGGTGTTTATAAGGATGGTATAACAAGATGTGCATTGAATAAAGGATTTATGTTGGTTAGATGATAAATTAGATGGGAGGGTATGACTATGAAGGTATGTATAAATATCATAGTATCATGGAGAAGCAAGATAAACCACCTCACAAACTAGTTCTGAATTAGGTGTATCATAAGCTGGTATCCTTAAGTACTTAACCATAAATTTGTTATGTTTTATGTAAAAATCTAGTAGGGATCTAATTGTTTCCATAACATCTACTGCTCAATTATTTATTATTGGTACTTGTTCAAATTAGATGTAGTCAAAATATGATTTCAAGCTATCCACCATCCTCTTGTAAGGGATTATTTTATCATCATAGGCTTGAAATTCATTAGTGACTTGATTTATGATAAGCTTAGAATTGCCAAAAATAAGGAGATGTTGGATTCCCCACTAGATTCCCATATTAAGGCCTACTATGAGACCTTCATATTATACTATGTTTTTTATACAATGGAATTCAATTCTAAATTATTTAATAATGTAATCTCCATTAGGTGTTACCAAAAAGGTACCTTCCCCCAAGCCATGGTTTGTAAAGGAACCATCAAAAAAATGTTTCCAAACTAGGGATTTGTATATAGACATGATTGTGTCATCTGGAAATTCTATAATGAGAGGTGCTTCTACAAATACATCTCCTAAAAATTATCCTTTTATTAATTTTTGGTTAACATAATCTAAATCAAACTCACTAATAATCATAACCCACTTAACCATTCTACATGTTTTATCAGTTTTGGATAAAAGATATTTAAGAGGGTAAATCTTAAAAATAATCTTGGTTTGATTTTTAAGTGTGTAATGCTATAGTTTTTTAGAAGAAAAAATAACTACAAGACAAGTTTTTTCTATTTGAGAGTAATTTAGCTCATAGGATATCAATGTTCTTCTCAAGTAGTAAATTGCTCATTATTTCCCATTATCATCATGTTGTGCTAATAATGCCCCAAGTGAAAATTGAGTAGCTAAAATGTACAACAATAAAGTTTTACCCAAAATAGGTGGAATTAAGATTGGTGGGTTTGAAATATATTGCTTGAGATTGTTAAATGCTTTTTCACAATTTTTGTTCTATGTAAAGGAGTATCCTTTTTTAGAAAAAAGGTAAATGGGTGACATATGTCTACAAGCTGAGATATGAATCTTTTAATTGCTTGAATTTTTCCTTATAGACTTCGAAGTTGTTTAATATTTTTAGGTAGAGGCATATCCATGATAGTTTAAACCTTTGAAGGATCAAATTCAATGTCATATTATGAAATAATGAATCTTAACAACTTTATTGGTGTTACACAAAACATGAATTTCTTTATATTCAATCTCATGTTATACTCCCTCATGGACCCAAAAATATGATAAAGCACCTGAGGTTGATCTTTCTTGGATTTAAACTTAGCCAAAATATCATCTACATATTATTCCATAATATCATTAACCATGTCATGAAAAAATAATGGCCATTTCTTATTTATATGTAGCCCTAGCATTTTTCAAACCAAAAGGCATCACCTAATAATAGAATGTCCCCCATGGAGTTGTAAATGTCATTTTGTGTTGATATTTGACAATAATTTTTATTTGATTATAGCGTAGAAAACCATCCATTAAAGATATGATCTCATGGCCTGTAGTTGAATCAAAAATCATATCTATGTTAGGCAATGGAAAATCATCCTTCAAGCATGATTTATTTATATCATGTAAATCCATGCATATTATAATCCCTTCTATTTTATTTGACACTAGTACAGTGTTTGATATCTAGTCTGAGAATTCAATTAGATGTATGAAACTAAAATCTAATTATTTCTTTAGTTCTTCTTTTACTAGTAGTGAAATCTTGGGATGCATCTTACAGAGTTTCTATTTTATTGGTTTTGCATTTATATGCACCATAAGGTGGTGAAATACTAAATTTGGATCTAGTCCTAGAATATTTGCATATGACTCTATGATCACACTAGAAAACTCATGAAGAAACAATGTAAATATACTCCTTTCTTCTTGAGTGAGTGATATAACAAGTTTTAATATTTTAGGATCTTCTTTAGTACCAATGTTTATAGGAATGGTTTATTCAACAAGTAGAGTTGATTCATATTTAAAATCTAGGGGTGGTTTAGGAAGATGGAAATTTTACTCAAATTCTTCTTATTTGGATGTGGATGTAGAACTGATAGAGTGATGTAATTGTTGATTCCCAAAATAGGTTGAATCTATTAGTTATATTAGAAATCCTTTTTTGTATTCACCTATTGGAATTTGATCTCTTATTCTCAATAATTCAAATATAACTTCATAATTTTGAAAATGCTCAAGTTGAGGTGTGGATAGTTGGTCCCATTGTATGAGAGATGGATATGCAAGTTCAAGTAATGACATTTTCATAGAAGGGGTTAGTAAGGGAAAGATCTTCAAAATGGCTAATTATGGAACCCATCTCGTTATCTAAAGAATCATCTTCTAACTCACTATAAGAGTCACTTTGGGAGAGTGTAAGATGCACACTAAGTGGGTTAAATCCTAGACCATGATTCACCTCATTTGATTTTAGTGTTATAGGTTTAATGGAAACTTATTCATGAAGACCAATACCTTTGACTTTATAGTTAATTATTTTACACATGATGGATTTTACAATGGGACATTTTTTGGTTGAAAATCAAGTAGCTAATTCTTTATAATAAAGATAAGAAAAATTTGAATCATCACTATATTCATTGAAAAGAAGACCTACCTTAATAAATTTCATTTGACCAAGCTTCTTAACCATTTTTGTATCCTTTAGATGGTGCCATCTACCATAATCATTTGTATTGGCATGTATTGTACTTTTGTAAAAATCCTAGATTATGTACTCATTCATGCCTCGATCAATGATTTTAAAATGAGAAGAAGTGGATTAGGATGTTTTTTTAGTGGGTGGTGGATTAGAAGTTTTCTCAATAGAAGGATTAGTGGAAGCTTGCTCAATAGATAGTTGATTTGAAGCTCGCTCAAATAATTTATGTGAAGCTTCTTTGGATGGTTGGTTAGATATTTCATTGGTTAATACTTTTTCAATGGGTACAGAGGGAGTTGGTGTATTAATCCAAAAACTAAGGTGAGGTTCTTAAAATAAGATTTTAGGATGGACATAGTTTTCAAGTGAAGGATAATCCTCAATAGGGGTACAATTACCATTTGTGATTGGTAGATAGTTTGATTTTTGATATTTACCTTCCAATAGCTTACAATATTAGAAGGGATAAGGATCACCTTGTATAGTTACTTTCATTCCTACATAGGATAATTGCAAACATTGGTGAAGATTAGATGGAATGACATTCATAGATTGAATCCATGGACATACAAGGAGTATATTGTATGGTAAATCAAGATCAAAAACATGAACAAGAGTTTCTTTAAGGACATAACCTACCTTTAAAGGAAGATGGATTGTGCCAATAGACTGACACTCATTATTATTGTATACCTTTATGGTGATGATGTTTGTTTCTAATGATTTTATTAGATATCCTAGATGTTTTATGAGTCTTAGTGTACATAGATTTAATGGTTGAACCATTATCTGTAAAAACCCTTTTTATTTTGTGCCTAGATATAGTAACCTCTATATAGAATATGAGGTTATGATTTAAACCTAAAGGAGAAACATCTGAATGATCAAATATTAATTGAATATTTGTTTCCAAATAACTTATTAACTATTTGAAATTTTTAGGATTAATGTTTTAAGGGACATTGGAATCTTGGACAACTTTATACAAAATATCTTTATACATAGGGGATGTCTTGAGAAGATCTAAAATTGAGATATTGGCTAGTGTTTTCTCAAGATGGTCAATAATGTTGTACTTACATTCAAAATTAGAGGGAGATGCACTCAGGAGGGTAACTTTGTGTGTATTATGGTGATGGCACATTCATATTTTGGTAAAGTAATAATTTTAAAATGTCTATGCACCACATCAATAATATTGATTATAGATATCAAATGGATGACTAGATTGATTAACATTACTTGATTCTGGTTGTTCTTATTTTTCCTTGCCCTTACCTTGCTCATGATTGGGGAATGGGTATTGGTATATCCATAATTTCTAATTTTTAGATGATGGATTTTCAACTACTATGTCACCTCTATCAATGAGGTATTCAACATGGTGTTTTAGGCACATACACTAATTTGTTGAATGTCCCTTAATCTGATGGTATTCATAGTATTTGTATTCTTTGTAGAAATTAGGTTTGGGAACATTTTATTCAAAGGGTTTAGTGTTTGTCCATATAATCATGATTCCATGAGCTAACATTCAAAAAAAAATTCTTGTAAGTGTTAGCTAATTAAGTGCACTTAAATTTAGGTCTCCCTTATTTTAGTTTCCCACTAGGAATTGTAATGTTGTGGATTGGTTGGTTGTATGTTTGTGTTTGTGGGTTTTGAATATATTTTACATTGTTTACACCATCTCCAAAAATATTTTTATTTTTAGAAAAGAATTTTGGTTTGTCTATTGGTTTTGAGGAATTGTTATTATTCAATTTAAATATTTCGATTACACCTCTAGAAATCAAAGTTATTTCTACTTGAATTCCCTTTTCAATAATCTCATCAAAAAATATTGGGTAAATAAGTAACAAGTGATGTTACAAATTTGATTTTAAGTTATTCATAAAAATGTCCACAAGCTCTGTTTTAGGAAATGACCATGTAAAACAACTTGCCATTTCTTTCCATCTCTAGAGGAAGGAAGTAAAAGTTTCACCGTTTCATTGTTTGGTGTTGTGAAAATCTAAAGCGGTAAAGTATTTTTCAATATTATAAGAGAAGCGTCCAACAAAATTTGTAGATAAGTCTTCAAAAGTGAAGATAGATATTTTTAAAGTCATGATAACCATTCAAGAGCTTGGCCCCCAAGACTTCATGGAAATAAACACAACATATATTCATTATTATAAGCAACATCTTTACATGCATGATATAATCCAGTTAGATGTTCCTTGGGATCTCTTTAACCTTTATATTTATCAAATTTTGGGATTTCAAAGTATTTTGGAAAAGGTGTAGTCATTTTACTCAAATCATATGGATGTGAGAAAATTTCCTCAAACTTTTTTTTTTTTGATTATAAGTGCCATCTTGCAATCCTTGAGCTCTATCCTTTATGCTTTAAAATTATTGTATGAGATATGGGGAAAGTTGGTCCATTTGACTTAATGAATTAGGTGGTTGACTTATGAATTGATTTGTGTTTTGGGGAGTGTGCTGATTAAAATTGTTTGGATTTTGATTATTGAAGTGAGTCTATTGAGGATGTGAAAAGGTGTTAGAGTTATAACCAAGGTTTTGATTTGTATTGAAACCAAAGTTCATTTGATTTGAATTTGGGTTAAAACTAAGGTTGGGGTTTTTTGTAAAGTTTGAATTTGGGTTGTAACTTGAATTATTTGGTTCATTGGCATTGAATTTTATGGAACTAGGATTTGTATTTTGGCCAAAACTTGTTTGATTAAATAAACTTAAATTATTTTATTGTGAAATCATGTTGGATTTTGAGTTAAACTGATAAAAACCTAGGTTTGAATTAGTTTGGTTTTGATTTTGGATTAGGTTATTTTGGTTTTGGTTAAAGTTTGAGTTAGAATTTGTGTTTGAGTTATTAAATTTAATGTTGGAACTAGATTGTGTTTGGTTTTGGTTTGAGTTGGTGTTGAGATTTGGGGTAAAATTAAATGAATGATTTGGATTAGAGTTAAATTGATTTGGATTTGAATTGGGATTTTTATTGGATGGAACCAATCCAAGTAAAAGCTAATTTGGTACACTATGATTTAAGTTTAGATTGTTGAATTTTATTGAAGCATAATTCAAACTAGGATTAGATGATTGATTGGGAAAGCTAGAATATGTATTCAATCTTTGATTTTGATTGGATAAGATTGGTGAGCTTTATAAGATTTGATTGGGATTGATTAATTAGTTTGAACGAAGATTCAAACTTAGATTAATTTGATTATAACCTTGAAAATTTGGGTGTGTAATCAAATTTGGTGTAATCAAATGTTGATTAAACTTGAATTGGATGGGAGACCCATATTTTGATGCATGATGGGTAAAATTGAAGTAGGATTCAAGTTTTGATTGGTGGTGTGTATGATTGATGAGTTTGAAGGTATATTCAAACTCGAATTATTTGGATGGTGTTGTGAAGGTAAATTTGTTTTTATATTCATATTGGGATTTTGAAAGGGATTGATTGATTGAAAGTTCACAATCTCTTGAGTTATTTGAATTACATGGATTTCTATGGAAAAACCATGGATAGTTTGGGATGACTCCTCACGTGAAATAGTTTTACCTTTATCTTGAGAGACTTGGAGATGAGGTTGTGAAGAAGGAATGACAACATTACTACTCTATAAATAACTTGTGAGATTTGTTGATTGGGATTGGAAAATGAAGGTTATTTTCTTGTAATTAGATATTGCAAATTATGTACATCAAAGTCAGATGGGAACTTTGCTCTAAAGCCCAAATCTCAAAGCAATACTTTATTTTTATTGGACATGATATAATCATCAAAAGAAGGTGGATATTGGATAGCTTTCAGGATAGCCTCATCTTTTTAAGTCCCTCCTTCATCTTCTTCTTAATATATTATTTCATATATCTCTACATGATTATCTTGACCAGGGAATTGAAAGGGGTCATTGCAAAAAGGATCTTCCCTTGTATAGGGAGGATTTAAAATGATAATTTGCCTAGTAATAGGCATGGTTAAAAAAGGAAAAATGAATCAAAGAGAAAATATGTTTTAAATTAACAATAATAACTTAAAATTTGACTGAAAAACTCAAATTATTAAACCAATTATTGTCAATTTTACCCCCACATGTCAAATTATCACCCTATCATTTGAAACTTAGCATATCATTTTAGTTTGCCTTATGAATTAGGTTGGTATTAAGAGTTCCTTAATATTATGTATTTTATGCCCTATGATTCCTTACAAGTTGTATACCTTGGTGCAATTTATATCTGTAGATATAAGCCTTTAAAGATGATCAATAAGTGACTTGGGTAAGCCTTGAAGAACCATGCCATCATCAAATGTCATGTATAAATAGATTGGTCAGATTGATTGTGCATTTTATAAGTATGATCAAGAAGCATCTCAAATCCAAAGGATCATATATACATGAATTTATTCATGCATTGAACATGCTCTGAAAATTTTGTGACTTGATGAATTATCTATCTCAAGATATAAAGATTTAAAGTTAGACTTACAAAATGAAATGTGCATGGGGACATCCAGTTAAAGTTATGGTAATTAACCATTGGGATTTAAAAATAATTAAACATGTGCATAGATGTCAAATTTGAGCTTCATAAAATAACCATTTGAATTCAAAAAAAATAAGATCAATGGTTGATATTCAATCATACAAAAGATCCAATGGTAAGTAGGCAAGGATAGTGTTAGTGGGTCCCAAATATCTAATAGAACACATTTAATTATTCACCCAGGATAAATGGTGAGCATCAAGTCAAAAGGTTAGCATAAGCATAAAGTGGAAAAGTGTTAAAATCTTGGGTACTTGAACATACATCTAATGGTACATAGCAACTGATGGAGTCAATGGGCCCAAGTAGATCGATGGTGTACATGCAATCATAAAAAGTAGATATAAAGATGAGTGATGGGTCAAATGGCCAATGAATCTCTAATAAAAATTCATGGGTGATAAGTTTCTCAACCACATTAGGCTGATATAATATCTTTGGCTCACATTCATTCATATAGATAAATATCAATGCTATATGTGTACGCTGAGAAAGTAGATCTAACAGTGTGCAAGCAAATAGATTAATGGTCAAGATTAAAATTTGATGATTAAGAAGAATAAATATCTATGGCATGCATTCACTAAATAGATAAAGATTGATGTTTAATATTAAAATTCAAAAGTTAGGGACTTCATAAAGAATAATTATGACTAAAGTCAAACTAGAGCAAGTATTTCAAAGGATGGCCATGGAGGTAGATACGTCAATTTTGATGGGTTCATCACTAAAGATAGAAACATGATTATGACCCTTTATCTAATATTACATGCTAAATGAACCAGTAGGGAGAAATCTATGCTAGAACAAGATCCTAATAGATTTATCCAACTATCATAACTGCTTTAATTCCAAAATCTAACTTTTAAATGACTTGATCCCATGGTTATAACCGTGAGGAGCATCAATACAGGATAGAAATGGATTGAAATGGAGTGATATGGTTATTATGGTCATTTTCCAAAAGTAGTCTTAGACATGATGATCTTTTCTAATGGCTTAATGCTAGAATATTTGGAAATCTTGGTCATTATGATCCCTTCTCAATCTTTTTATGCATTGATCCCCATATTTCTCATCCCTCCTACATAAATATAGGCTTATAAGCCTTGAAAATGATCCCTTTCTTTGGCATGACTAGACTCTACCAATATTTTTACTATAATACCCAATTGATGCAATAAAATATGGAATTTATTTATTTTACAAGCTGGGTTAAAATATATCTTATGAATTCATTGATGTGGTCAAGTGAATATATGTTTGCCTTGACTCTATCTGAGTTTTCTCACATTCATGCAATTTTTTGGTAGTTATCATAGGTCATTCCAAGTGCATGTATAGTCTATTAGTCAGTTTGGAAGTGGACAACTACCCTCCCATGCTAGGTTGATAGCTAGTCAAAGATTTTTTATGAAATATTTATGTGAAATTTGATCAAAAATGAATGAAGTGTTTTTTATAAATATTTAATGCATATTATAGTGTTTATTTTTCAAGTATAAGGATAAAAAAATTTAGTGCATCACCTCCTTTTTATATGCTTTTATGAATTATTGTCAATCTCTCTCCCTTTTCCAAGAAAGAGTTAGCTTAGGTCTAACTTAAGTGATAGATACAAAAGGAATATAGCCTTATCCATAGGTTTGACCCAATATTAGGTGACCCACAACCTAGTGTCAATCCCATGTTGGACTAGGTTTGAGTAAGAGGACCTGAACAATCCCATTTCTCAACTAGAGTGCAATCTAGACAACCAATAGTTATGACATGCTTGGTGGGACCCATTATCCTTGAGGAAATAAAATTTGGAGCTAAGGAGAAGCATCTATAGTAGCAAATGAGATCCATCATTATCAATAGATAAATATCTTTAAATTTTTAGAGTTCATGGCACCATCTAGACAACAATCTCATGCCAAAGGTTACTACAAGGTCAGATAATAAAGGCATTCCCCTTGAATTCATTGAGTTACCTATTGATTCATATAAAATAGCAATATTTAATAAGATAAGACCTTATCCTTAGAAGAAATATTCATCCCCTGGTAATCTTATTTCCTTAAGTAGTGTAATCCCCACTACCCCAGTGGCTATCAGAAATCAATTATTTGTTCCATTTAATAAAGGTAGTCCATTTAACTTATCTTAGTATGATGATATTCCTATTTATACTATTAAAATCATCCCATTATTTTTTGTATAACATCAAACAAATACTATTGAGCACATCCAAGATGTTTCCAACCTTTGCTCCATTCATAATGTTATTTAGGATAATATGGCTATCAGATTACTTGTTTCTTCTTTCAAAGGAAAAACATTACAATGGTATAGTAATCTTTCATTGAATTCCATTGCTACTTGGGATGAGTGAGGTGTAGCAATAGTTAGGTATTTTGAAGATAAATCTGATCACCTATCATTAGTTGAGCAACTAACTACCATTTAGAGAGCTCCCCATGAGTTCATGTTTATTTTAACCTCAATTTCTAAAAGATATGGACTAGAATTCCTTTAATGATTAGACCATCCCTATAATATGCCTTCTTGTACTATCTAAAATACATTAATTTTGATATCATCATGGTGATACAATCAATAGGTGGTAATACCTTGCCAGATGCTTATGAAGTTTCCATAAGATCAAAAAATAGCTTGATACAAGCTGGTAAGGTTTTTCCTAGGCCTCCAATCCTATATTCCTAAAGTTTCAATCTTTTCCACCCCTCAAGCCCCTCAGTCTCCATCATTATCCCCTATTATATCTCCTAAGGTTCAAGTTGTATCCCCTTCTAGTCAATTTAGTGAGATTAGAGGATTGAAAAATCTGTTACAATCTTTTGGGAATGAAATAATTCAACTCAAAATACAAAAATACTAGAGTAGGACTTATTAACAATGGAATCAGACCTCCCACCAACCTTTTAGAGATCAAAGTCCTCCCTATCAAGGATTTAGGGAAAATAGATTACCCTACTAGGCATAAAGAGCCATAACCCAAGCTAAACCATATACAAATCTTGACCCTAATGTACCCATAAGTTCAAAATCTATTATTCCCACACCACCTCAAAATAATGTAATGCATGACTCAAACTAGAAGCCCTCCAAATTCAATGATGTTCATAACCAAGCCTTGGTATCATATAACATTACTATGCCACAAATGATAGAAGACAAGTTTTCTTTTTAAGGAGGTCAATATAAATAGACAAATTTGGTACCCCAAGGAGAGGCTCAACAAGTTCAAGGGTAACCTGATGCCATTAATGTAAATTGGCATATGGATGATTATGTTGTTTTCAATCATGGTGGTGAGGATAATAGTTTAAATGGTCAAGTTACAACTATAA
This sequence comes from Torreya grandis, assembly GCA_037957365.1. Classification (NCBI taxonomy): domain Eukaryota; kingdom Viridiplantae; phylum Streptophyta; class Pinopsida; order Cupressales; family Taxaceae; genus Torreya; species Torreya grandis. The sequence continues at coordinate 263,713 of JARHVA010001570.1, forward strand.
CTAGAGCTAAAAGAAGAGCCATTGATGAGGCTTAAGATGTGACTAATGCTTCAAGTACTCCTAATGTTATTTCTAAGAGTATCAAAGATCAACTTGTTGCCCCTATAACATAGAAAAATTAGAATGCAGAGGCTGGGGTCCCTTAAATACCTTTGATTCAAGAACAATTAGTGGTTTAAAAGGTACAACCAAAGGTTAGTGGAGTCTTATTTAGCATAATAGATCAGATGAATAAATCCAATGTTAGCATTAGTATGTGGTAATCCCTTGATATTCTAGGATAAAAATATATGCTCATCCAAGAGCTTTCAACTCTCAAGGTGTCTCTAGAACCAATTGAGAAACAAGGAATTGTCCTAACTAATTTAGACCATCCAATGAAGCATCAAGTATAATAGGTATACAAAATGGAAAAAGGGGACAAAGTTGAGGTAAATTCAAGTAAAAATCCTCCCTTCTACCTCTCTTTAATAGTTGGAAATTGTTTAGTTCATAACTATATGGTAAATAGTGGATCTAGTAGCATTGTCATGCCTAAGTAAATTGTAGATAAGCTTGGTATTATCTATGAACCAACTAATAAATGAGTATTTCAATTGGTTATTTTACCAACAAAGATATTAGGCATCATTAAATATCTAAATTTGACACTACATGTTTGTCCCAATGTTACCATTCAACAAGATGTAGTTGTGGTGGACTTGCCTCCCTAATCTACCATGTGTTTATCAAGAGACTTTACCTCAAATATTGGAAGATATTTATCATCTGATTAGACATATTTGATGTTTATGACTAGGTATGATACCAAGGTAACCATAAATTTTAAACCTATTTCACATTTCCATTTGGAACCATACATGTCAAGTGTTATGAACACTAATTGCCTCATCTCAGATGAGGTGATAGAAGATAGTGTAGAGGAAATTGAATCACATTTAGATGGGATTACAACTTTATTCCTTGATGATTGGACCTATATATCACATGAATATGATCCTCATAAGTTAATTGAGTAATAAGGACTTGGTGTTTATTGTTTGCATGAGAAAGACGCACCAATTCTAGCCTTGATGAAGGATGATGAGTCTAGTGATGATCTTTGGAAATTATAATTTGATGGGTCAAGGAATAAGAATGGTACCAAGGATGGAATGATGTTGATTTATCCAACAAATAAAATTTACTTTTCATCTATTAAGTTTCAATTTGGTTTTTAAAATAATACTACAGAATATGAGGCACTAGTTCATGGTTTACAATGGGATAGGAAGATGAAAGTCAACACTTTACAAGTCCTTGGTGATAGTGAACTTGTAGTTCACCAAGTGAGATGTATTAATGTATGAAAAAAACAATTGCTTAAATATTATAAGCTTAGGGTATGGGACTTACTTGAAGAGTTTCAAGCCTTCAACATTTAGGTAATACCAAGAGATGAGAATAAATATGCAGATAGGTTGGATTTCATTGAGGCATAATTTAGTATCCCAACTGATGTAAGAAGTGAAAATGTCTAGTCACACATTAAATTTGTTATATGGCCTTCTATCCCAAATAACAATTATAATTTTTAAGTGTCTAAAGATGACAATTAGATTATCATATTCTTATAAGAGAAAGTTGAGTTTTCCTCAATAAGTCAATCAAAATACTTACATAAATATGGTCATCAGATTGTGTAACTAAAAAATAAATAAGTTTCCCAAGGGATTAGTTACACTTGAAAACATATTCAGTAATGATGATGATTTGAGGAAAGAAAAATCAACTTTGTCAACAAAGGAAGAACACTATTCCAATGTGGAATTTACTCTTGGTAATAACCTAAATTTGGGTAAGTTATGCACTTATTAAAAAAAAAAGCTTTCATTGAGTTATGTGAAAGTTTTTATGAAGTATTTTCATGGAAATATAGTGATCTCAAGAGGTTTGACGCAAGTCTAGCTCAACACACCATTAAGATAGAAGATGAAACTAAGCTAGTAAGATAAAGACAAAGGCCTATTAATCCTAATTTTGATCCTTTGATGAGAGATGAGCTTCATAATCTCATTGAGTTAGTTATTATAGTTCCAATCAATCACTCAACTTAGATGGCAAACCTTGTTCTAGTATGAAAACAGAATGATGAAATTAGACTATGTGTTGACTTCTGTGACTTGAATAAGGCTTCCCTTAAAGACCACTATCCACTACCATCTATCCACTACCATCTATGGAACAAATTTTACAATTGGTTTTAGATTTTACAATTGATTATAACCAGATTTTGGTCAAGGAAGAAGACCAATTCAAGATAGACTTCACCAAAAAGTGGGGGACATTTGCATATAGAAAGATGCCCTTTGATCTATCTAATGTTGGAATAACTTTTAAGAGAGCCATGGACATGATATTATAGGGCCTCCTTAACAAGTCAGTGTTGGTCTATTTAGATAATATAATAGTGTTTTCAAAGAATTCAAGTGAGCACATGGTTCACCTTGAGAAAGTGTTTGAAAGGTTTAGGTAATTTGGGGTATCCCTGAATCTCAAAAGTGTGTCTTCTCAATTCATGAAGGTAAGATATTTGGACATATAATTTCAAATCATGGTTTGAGCATAGATCATAAAAGAATAGATTTAATTCTTGCACTTTCCTTTCCCAAGCACAAAATATCTTTGCAAATTATCTTAGGGGAGATCAATTTTATCAGAAGATACATCTCAAATTTTGCTACTTTAGCTAAGCCACTTACAACCAAGCTAAAGAAGAATCAAAGCTTCAGCTGGTCCAAAGAAGGAGTAACGATTTTTGAGGAAATTAAGAAATCCATGAATAACGCTCTTACACTCATGAACCCATATTTCTCAAAGGACTTCATTATATACACCTATGCTAACATTGACACCATTTTAGGAATTCTTATGCAACAAAACCATAAATCCTTAGAGAAAGCAATATCCTTATTCAATCAAGGTTTGGAAGAATATGAAACAAGGTACTCTTTTATTTAAAATCATGTAATTTTAGTCATAAGGTATCTCAATAAACTTTGATATTTATTATCTAAAAATAAGATACACCTAATGGTTTCACATCTAAGTGTCAATGAGTTTCTCTTAAATAAAGACATAAATGATAAAAGAGCTAGTTGGATAACAAAGGTAATAGAGTATGATGTGAAGATCAAAGTCACAAAGCTGATTAGAGGCAAAGGAATTTGTGAGCATCTAGCCCAGGACTTACAAGAATCCAATGAATTGGTTATGGTGTCAATTAATGAAGAAGTTTTAGCTGATCATACCTCACCTTCTAGCTGGTATCATGATTTGGTAAGATATATGTAGGATGGCATTTATCCCTCTCATCTAACTCCTTCAAAAAGAAGATATTTTAGGTTTCAATCTATTCCTTTCCTTCTTGTTGATTGTGTTTTGTTCAAAAAATATACCAATGGCATGTTGTTAAGATGTATTGAACAACATCAAAAGGAGAGATTGCTTGAAGAGTTCCATGATGGACATGGTGGAGGGCATTATTCAACAAGGATCACAACCCATAAGATCATGAGAGATAGATGTTATTGGCTAAGCATATTTTTTGATCATCATGCATGGGTTAGGAAATGCAGACTGTAGTCATATAAAATGCAAAATTTGGATACTTTAGTGTGGCTAATGATACCCAATCCATAAGTCCTCCTACTTACTTACACAACCTTTATAGGCTTTTCTTTCACTAATTCTCAATCATCCATAACCTTCCAAACTTAACCCTTATAGACCTAAGAAAATATTTCAGGCCTAGATCCATCCCCTTAGGTCTCATTCCCTCTATAAAATAACACCCAACTTGGATAAGGATGCTAAAACCCAAGATGTCGTGTTTTTGGCGTTGTTGTCTAAGTGTAAATTTGGTTCAAATGGTTATATTTTCCCAACTCTTTATCTTAATTAATGTCAACCTAACATAAATTCATTTAACTCATGATCATTAGGTTCCCTATAAAATTCCATTCATATTATATTTATAAGGGTTGACACTCATTTACAAGAGAGAAGCAAGAATACAAGCAAGTACACTCAAGCATTTTCCCCTATTCTCTACATACAAACTTCCAATATTATTCCAAGCCTATTCAAACCCTTGAAATAGTCCCTAGCCATCTGAATTACACCCAATTTTGTATCTAGTTGCATTTTCATATATAATTACACCAAGCACTTAAATGGGAGAAATACATTATCTTGATCCCTCCTCAGAGTATTGGTATGTAGGTAGCGTGCCCACACACAAGGTGTAAAGTTTGTCTACTGTATCCTTTACACACTAACCCCTTCTCTCTCTTTCCCAAATTTTTTCTCAAGTTCAAGCACAAATATCTCCTAGGGATTTTGAAGATTAAAATAGATGCACAATGATCTCTATAGACTTTCAGGCTTCGATATTTCACTGACAAAGTAACATAGACCTATTGAGTAGAACCCAAAAAACTTAGATCACCTAGACAATAGTGCCAAAAAAGGACTACACACCGAATAGTAGGGTATCTCAATTTTATTTCTCTTGTCCAATCAAAAAACAAAGTTTAAGAACCTATTTTTGACACTATCCCAGTCTTGTACCTAAATTCTTAGACCCTTCTTAGACTGGATAGCTCATAATAAGCTAAGTCATATTTTCTCTCATCTATTACTATTTTTAGAAAAAGAAAAAATACAATCTATTTATATAAATTAGTGGCTTAATTATTACACATTATTTACTAATTTACTTTAATCCAGACCTGTTTATTAATTAATAATAAAACTCTATTATTCTAAAAAATAATAAATCATTTGGTGAACCTGAGTTACTTCAAATTTTTGCACAAAAATCCTAGCAACCCTAGGGTAAATTATTTTTTTTCCATAATTTCATGATTTTTCCTATATTTAAAAATCATAAATGTACAAATTAATTGTAAAATTATCATATATTTTGTTAAAAACCCTAGTTTTCACATACTAGGTCCTTTTTGCATACAAAAACATCCCAAACACTAGGAAAAATATATTACTAATTTTATAAATTTTTTTTTTAATTTTTCCCAAATTTTTCAAGCAAAATTAAAAAAAAAATTTTGTATATCAAATTTTAAAAATTATCATACTAATTTTAAAAATTCATTCAATAATCCCTAGTTTCATTAACTAGCTCCCAATTATTTTCCAATAATTTTCTAAATTTTTAGTTAAATATCAAACTTAGAAATTAAATTTTAAATTTAAAAATTCATAGTATATTGCATAAATATTTTTGGAAAATCCTTAGTTTCATGTACTAGCTCCTATTTTTCTTCTTGAGGTATCACCTTACATGTTTGGGAGTTTTGTATCCTTTCTATGCATATTCTATTTCCTTGTTTAGATTAAATCAACTTAATCTTTTCTACTATTATCCAAGTTGTTTTCCTTGTGCCACCTAAGTTCCTTGCATCTCTTTCTTTGAGATGAAGTGCAAGACTTAGTGGTAATCCTCTTGAATTCACCTAGATTCCTATAACTTAGCCATACACCATGGCTAAATAACCAACTCAGGTTCCCGTCATAGATTCTACACATCTAGATTACACCAATTTCAATGAGGATAATTTTGACAAAGAGCAGTATGAAAATAATAATGATGATGTACACATCAATGCTCATGATCCACTATGTTATACTAATGATCCACTTCCACCCATTGTTGATAATGAAGTTGTACTCAATAAATATTTGATCCTCCAAAACTTTAGAGAAAGACTTAAGGAATAGCCTAAAGATCATACACTAATTTTTTCAATCTATCATGGAAATTAAAAAGGTTAAACAAGTTGAGTTTTCCATCCCCACCAAGAAACCAATTGAAAATAACACTATGGGGGAAACTATGTCTCAATAACCCCCTATAACATCTCAACCTACCTCTATGCCATTAGTTACAACTAGTGCATCCCTCTCTCTTGATGTGGCAACCCTTATGCAAGAGATACTATCTCTTCAATCCAAGGTGCTAGATATTGAGAAAGGTACCCCTAGATCTACATAGGATTTAAATTATTTTACTCTTTTGCATACACCATTAACATGTCATATTGCTTCTACATCTTTGCCATAAGGTTTTGTTCAACCCATGCTTACTCTTTATGATGGCAAAGGTGATCTAGATACACACTTGATAGCTTTTCATGCAGCATGCTTAGATTATGTACCTAATGATTGGTTACTTACCAAGCCATTTCAATGGAATTTAAAGGATTATGCTTTATAATGATTCTATAGTCAATTGAATCAGTCGGTTCATGCATTCAATCCTTTAGCTAACATGTTCTTAGCACACTTTAGCATTAACATTGGTGATAAGGTTCAATATGCTCAAATTACTCAACAAAAACAATGACCAAATGAACATCTCACAGACTATGTTCTTTGGTATAAGACCATCTTGGCTAAGATGATTAGTCACATGATAGACTAGGAGTTATAGGACCTCTTCAAATAGAGTCTTCTACCAACACTTTATGAATCAACTATGTTCAAGTGATTCTCTTCCTTCACTGAATTATGTCATACACTAAAGGAAAGAGAAGTGAAACTCATTTCAATGGGCAAACTCAAGTATACAATCATTCTAGACACAACTAATAAGAGTAATAAAAAATTCCCCTATAAGCTCAAGTTCAATGATACAGAAGGGCAGAATCAACCTACAGTAAATGCAACTTCAAAGCCTCCTCAACATATAGTTTTATCAACACCCCCTCGATTTACTTTTCACATCTTCCAGTTCCTCTAGCTAGGGTTTTACAATAGCTTTTGGATTGTAATATCATATCTCTCTATCCTATTTGGGAAGTTGATCCAACCAAACCTCTTCCCAAAGGATATGAATAGTATGCATTTTTTTATTACCACAAGGCACCAAGCCACACTACAAACAGATGCATCAGTTTGAAACATAAGATACATGACTTGATAGATGATAACCTACTCGATCTTGGCACTTCATTTGGACCTCCACAAGAAAAACCAACATAGGATAAAGATTTGAAAATATTCTTAGATCCATTTCCATAACATTAGAAGTAGGATATAGGGGACACATTAGGGGTTCACCATGCATATCATGCACATCCACCACCAGTTACATTCCAGGCACCTTCAGTTGAGTCACATCCTTTGAGTGGTATGATTGATGTTTATGAGTCCAAAGTTTAGTCTAGACCTTTGATATCCTTCTCAGATCAAGAGATTATGGAGGATAATTTATATTATAATGCACTCTTTATTAGAGCACATATTCATAATCAACCCATTTACAGTGTTCTCATCAATAATGGTTCTAGTGTCAACATGTGCACCATTACATTATTATAGCATTTGGGATATTAAAAATAGGATATCACCTTGATAAATACATTTATCAGTAGATTTAGTGGGCACATATAGAGTTTATTGGGTGAGATTTTACTTCCTTTACAAATTATTCCAACACATGTGACCACACATTTCACTATAGTTCCCAGTGAAAGAGTTTTTGATATGTTACTTGGTCACCCATGGATTCAAAATATTTGAGAAGTACCATCTACCATTCATAGATGCATGAAATTCATTCATGCTAATGAAGTTATTATAGTTGGTAGAGTTCCATATGAATTACCACTACCCACTTTAGAACAATCTTCTTTTTAGTCACCAGTTTTAGTTTCCCTACCAGTTATATTTCTTTCTTTGATATTGATTTAGACATAATTAACACATCCATAACCAATATATAGGGTTCATACACCACAAATTTGGGATTATAGACAACTTCCAGCTATAGTTTTCACACATAGAGTAGTTTCATTAAAATCTCATGAGTTTACACATAAACCACATGTTCAAAGAGCATGTCCTACTTCTAGATGGGTCCCTAAGATCCCTAGAATTACATCCACTTCTTAGAATTATAGTAAGACCCCACAATCAGTTTCTAATTTAGATATTTTAGAGCATCTACAACATATACAACTTTCAGAGCCATAGTCTCAACATTTTCATTCTGCTTCACATTCATGCACGATTCCACTCCCTAGTATAAGACACTATGATAGGGAGTCTCCCATGAGACTCATCGGTTAGTATAATCCTATCCTAGCCTACTTGTATATAATATATTTTACTTTATTTTGCATAGATTATATAAAAATACAAAAATAGTACAAAAAATTTCAAAATAGAAAAACATTCAAATTTTTCCAAATACTAAAAACATTTCAAATGTATACATCATCTTACATTAATACTATCATGATAGGACTTACATTTACTATTTCATACTATTGTATGTTAATTTATCTACATTACCATGCTTCACTTGATCTTCTTTTAGTGTGTGTAGTGACATCTAGCTACTTGATTGCTTCACTCTACCCATTGAGGGGGCATTCGTACTTCTACATTTGAGACACACATCAATATACCTACCCATTGGGGGCATACTCTACATGAAAACACCATCTAGGTTATGTTAATCCTACACTAAGACACTTTGAGTTATCATATTGATGTACATTATTTACTAGATTACACAAATTACTATATCGACATTTCACTAGTATCTATCACTTGTGTATCTCTTAACATATACATAGTCTTGTACTAAACATGTCTTACATATTTTCTCTTGTCTTTGATGAGTTATATGTGATTGTACCTTTTTAGTTTTTACATTCTTTCCTTTCTTTATTTATGTAGCTAGATGAGATTGCATTTTTAGTTCTAGTTTTGTTTCTTATGTGTGCCTTAAGACATTGGTACATCTATAAATGTCGTTTACTTATATTAGTGTGTGTGTACCTTTAAAAATTTACCAATGTCCCTTGATTGTAATATTATATGTGCCTATGGCCATCATGTCAATATTTGATTATTTCAAATTATATGTGTATGTGGCATTTGAACATGCCTTGTATGCTTGCTTTCTAATTTGAGTTACATGTGCCCATGTCCCTTGTTTGCGTGGCTCCTTGGCCAACCTTGTATGTTTCTTGATTCTTGCTTTGTATGTTTGTTGCTTGATTTTTTTTCCTTGTTTTCAATGTCATGATCCATATTATGCATTTACTTTTCTTTCTCATATGGCATGATGGACATCATGCTCCATCCCTCCTTGACAACTAACCACTAACAACTAACAACTAACATTTATAGTTCTAATTCAAAATATTACAAATTATTTTACATTGTTATATCTATCCAAGCATACCCCTATTGATCTAAAAAATATCTCAATACAAGCATTTCTATATCTAGAAATATCTTGTCAAATATCATTACTATATCATGTATATATGCATCATAACACACTTATAGGACTCTTTTCTTCTAAGGGAAGTCACTGTAGGTTCATCATTCCTACCCTCAAAAAAGGGAGAAACAAACAAGGGTTTTATCATAGACATCAAATTTCTTATTAGTCAAAATAACAACATTCAGATCACCTAGTTTAGAATCTAGAGGTCAAACCAGTTAGAACATAACAAAAAAATAGTGACAATTTTAGATCAATAACTAGTTTTAGCATAGGATAATAGTGTCAAAAACAAATAACAATGTCAAACACAAGGGTGTCCTCATTTTGGTGCTCTTGTCCAAGTAAAAAATCACCTAGGTTTTATATTAATAGTCAAAAAGTTTAGTTCAACTATAGCTTTTACACATCTAGATTAGTAAAAATCAACAATGTTAGGATAATTTTCTTAGGGAATCTAGATATAGGGGGTATCATGCACACCATGATGACTCTCACTTCTAGTTTTAGATTAGGTATTTGACATAACTTCCAAATCAGAATCCATGTTCTAGACACTAGTGATTGGTGGAAATGTGCATGGAATATTGGTCTTCTTTTGTTTTTGAGTTTAGTTTATTACCCAAGTATTCTCAGTAGTTGCATGCCTTACTCCATCTTCAGGTGGTTGGCATCATTCTCAAGTTGAAATTTCATATAATTTTAACTTTTTGAGTACCTAAGTTCCTAAGTTGGCTTTCACATAATCATATTGCATCAGTTTCAAAGTGGCTTTCATATAAGCTTAACCTCCATCTTTTGAAATGGCCAAGAGTGGCCTAATTTATAACATATATTTAGCTATCCATGCCACATTGTCAAAATTTTAGAGCATCTATGGGCTCTATGAGCCATTTAATATGACATCTATTCTATATCAGTATCACTTCATAGCTTCACTTCATAGGGCAATGATGGAGCCAAAGGGATAGCTTTTGTATTCTTGAGCCACCTATTCAAAGGGATTGGAGATACAGTCCAAACATCGATTATCACATGCATGATCATCTAATTTCACTTAGTAGGTGATGATGAAGTTGAAGGGTTAGCCTTTGTATTCTTGAGTTACTTTCTAGGGAATTGAGCACTTAGCTCTATTCATGATATAAATATTAGTATAACATCATCAAGCACAATCCAACATCACTTAGCCTTACTCAAGATCACAATAAGTTTTGTATTGGTTCACATACCCGATGAGGTGTATTCATTCCTTTCTCTTCCTTTTTTTTACTCAGCTTTTATATGTTCTTATTTTATATCACATATAATAAGAATTGATCTATTCTTTATTTCATTTTATAGATTCACACTTGCACAATGTGCTCTTTATTCACTATCCAACATTACTTAGCATCACATAGGCTTCATGGGCTTCACCTTTATAGGTAAGTTCAGGAACACTTTCTATTTTTTTCCTTTATCTTAATATTTCACTTTAATACATCACTATAAGAAAGGGGGAATAAATATAGTCATATAAAATGCAAAATTTGGTTACTTTAGTGTGGCTAATGACACCTAATCCATAGGTATTCCTACTTTCTTGCACAACCCTTATAGGCTTTTTTTCATTGATTCCCAGTCATCCATATCCTTTCAAACTTAACCATTACCAACCTAAGTATCTCTTTCAAGCCCAGATCCATTCCCCTAGGCATCATTCTCTCTAGACAATAGTGCCCAACTTGGATAGGTTTGGTGTTATTGTCCAAGTATAAATTTAGTTTAAATGATCATATTTTCCTAAATCCTTATCTTAATTCATGTTATCCTAATAATAAATTCATTTAACCCATGGTCATTAGGTTCAATATAAAAGGCCATTTAAATTCCATTTAGAAAGGTTGACACTCATTTATAAGAGAGAAGCAAGAATATAAGCAAGTACACTCAAGTACTTTTCCTTATTATCTGCATACAACTTTCAATATTATTCCAAGCCTATTCAAACCCTTGCACTAGTCCCTAGCCATCTAAATTACACCCAATTTCACATCTAGTTGCATTTTAATACACAATTTCACCAAGCACTTCAATGGGAGAACTACATTAGCTTGATCCCTCCTCAGAGTATTGGTATGTAAGAAGCATACCAACATATGGGGTGTGAAATACATCTAATGTATCCTTTACAAACTAACCCCTTCTCTCTCTTTCTAAAATTTCCTTTCAAGTTCAAGTACAAAGAGATCTTAAGGTTTTTAAGGATTAAAGCAGATGCATAATGAGCTCCATAGACTTTTAGGCTTTGATAATTCACTAATAAGGTAACATAGACCTATCGAGTAGAACCCAAAAAACTCAGATCACCTAGACAACAACACCAAAAAAAGACTACAACACTGAATAGTAGGGTGTCCCACTTTCAGCACTCCTATCCAATCAAAAAATGAAGTTCAAAAACCTAATTTTGACACTGTCCCAGTCTTGTACTTGAATTCTTAGACCCTATCTCAGATCAGATAGCTCAAAATAAGCTAAGTCATATTTTCTCTCATCTATTACTATTTTTAGAAAAAGGTGTAAATACAATCTATTTATATAAATCAGTGGCTTAATTATTACACATTATTTAATGATTTACTTTACTCCAAACCTATTTATTAATTAGGAATAAAACTCTGTTATTTTGAAAAATAATAAATCATAGACAATGTGCTATGTTTGTTAGAAAGTTGAAACTTGTAGCCTTACCTATCCAACCAATTATAGTAAATCAACCCTTTGTCCAATGGGGATTGGTATTTATTGGTCTCATGAACCCCTCTTTAATCTTAGGTCATAAATAGATACTAACTACCATAGAATACTTTACTAGATGGATAGAAGTAGTGGAATTAAAGGAAGCAAATGAGGCCAATGTTCTAGATTTCTATGAAGGTCTACATACTAGTTTTGGAGTCCTTTAAAACATCATTTTTGACAATGCTATTGCCTTTATGGGGTCTAAGATCAGCCAATGGGTAGTTCAACATAGTGTCTTTCTCATCACTTTATCAAACTACTATTCCCAAGGCACTGGCCTTGTTGAGTCCACTAATAAGAACCTATTGAAGATCCTAAGGACTATTGAAGATAATCATAGGTTATGGTATTTGAAATTGAAATTAGTTCTATGGGATGGTAGGATCACCTATAAGAAGTCAATATCTAACTCCTCCTATAAGCTAGTGTATGGTAAGGAAATAAAAATGCCTATTTCTCTTGAATTTTCTATCCTAGAACTAATGCATCAACTTAAGTTATTGCAGAATGAACCTATGGAGATCAGATATACTAAGCTAATGGAGTTAGAAGAGACAAGACATCAATCTATGTTAGCCATGGAAATCCATCAAGTAAAAGTAAAGAGAGCCTTTAGCAAGGATGTTCTTCATAAAGTTTCAAAGAAGGAGATTTGGTCCTCAAATGGGATGAGGATAGAGTTAAGCTAGGAATTCATACAAAGTTTTAATCTCTTTGGAGTGGTCCATATACAATCTCTAGATGCAAATCCCACAATGCCTTCCAACTTTCAAGGATGGGTGGAAAAGATCTTCCTATCCTAGTTAATGGGATACATCTAAAACATTACTATTAAGGAAGATAAGTCCCCTGTACATAGTTTGTTTTATCTTACCTCTAAGTATTGTCCTATCACATTACTTTTTTTGATTTTGCTTTATTTAGTTAACGTCCTTATTTTGTTTGATTCATTCCTTGTTTTGGTGGAATTCATTATCTTTGCAAGTCAAAGGGGTTATTTACAACCATGAATCAAACTTGTCATTATTTATAAGTCCAAAATTCATGCAGATGGTTTGGTTCTCAAGAATAACATGCATGCTTCCCAGCTGAGTCACCAGAATGTTGTCAATTTTTCCCCCATGGGTCAAATTATCACTCCATCATTTGAAACTTAACATATCAGGCTAGTTTTCCTTGTGAGTCAAATTGGCCTTAAGAATTCCATAAGATGATTTATTTTTTACCCTAATGATTCCCTACAAGTTTGGTTCTTTGGTGAATTTTTTATCTACATATTTAAACCTTTAATGATGATTAAAAAATGACTTGGGAAATCCTAGAATAACCATGCCATCATCAAACATCATGTAGAAATGAACTGGTTAACTTAATTATGCATTTTATAAGTATGCTCAAGAAGACTCTCAAATACAAAGGATTATATGGACATGAATTTCTTCATGTCTTGAACATGCTCTATAAATTTTGTGACTTGATGAATTGTCTATCTCAATATATAAAACTTCAAAGTTAGACTTACAGAATGAGATGTGCATGGGGACATCAAGTTAAAGCTATGCCAATTAACCATTGGGATTTAAAAATATTTAAATGTAGATGTAGATGTCAAATTTTAGCTTCATAAAATAGCCATTTGAATTCAAATGATCCAAGATCAATGGTCGGTATTCAATCATACCAAAGATCTAATGGTGAACAGGCAAGGATAGTGTTAGTGGGTCCCAAAGATATAATAGAGAAAATTTAATTATGCACCCAAAACCAATGGTGAGCATCAATTCAAAAGGTCAACATAAGCACAAAGTGGATAAGTAGTAAAATCTTAGATACTTGAATAAAGATCTAACGGTTCATGGTGATTGATAGATTCAGTGGGCCAAAGTAGATTGATGGTGCACATGCAATCATACAAAGTAGATATAATGATAAATGATGGGTCAAATGGTAAAAAAATCTCAAAGATAAATGTATAGGTGACAAGTGTCTCAACCACATTAGTTTAGTAGAAGATATATGACTCACATTCATTCATATAGAGAAAGACTAATGATGCATGTGTAAGCTGAAAAAGTAGATCCAATAGTGTGTAAGCAAGATAATTGATGATCAAGATTAAAAGTTGATGATTAAGTAGAATAAAAATCAATGGCATTCATTCACTAAAAAGATCAAGATCAATGGTCAGTATTAAAATTCAAAATCTAGGGACTTCATAAAGAACAATTACAATCAAGGTTAAACTAGAGTAATTATTTCAAGGGAAGGCCATAGAGGCAAACACGATGGTTTTAATAGGTTCATCATTAAAGCTAGTAACATGATTCTGACCCTTTCTACACTCTTACATTCCAAATGAACCAATAGGGAGAAATCCACACCATAACAAAATACTAATAAATTGATCTAGCTATTGTAACTATTTTGATGTTAGAATCGAGCTTTTAAATGACTTGATCCTACTATTATAACTATAAGGAGCATCAATGCAGGCCATAAATAGATTAGAATGGATTGATATGGTTATTATGGTCATTTTACATAAGTAGTATTATATATGATGATCTTTTCTAATGGCATCAACATCAAAATATTTGAAAAATCTTGGTCATTATGTTCCCTTCTCTATCTTTCTACACATTGATCTCTATCTCTGTCATCCCTCATACTAAAAATATGATCTTCTAATACTTGAAAATGATCCCTCTCTTTGGCATGACTAGACTCTACCAAAGATTTATACTGTAACACCTAGTTGATGCAATAAAAGACTAAATTCCTCTATATTTCAAGTTGGGTTGAACTGTGTCTTATGAATTCATTGATGTAGTCAAGTGAATGTATGTCTTCCTTGGCTTTTTCTAAGTTTTCTCACCTTCATGCAGTGTTTTGGTAGTTCTCATAAGTCATTCTAAGTGCATGTATAGTATTTTGGTCAATTTGGAAGTGGACAACTGCCCTCCCATGATAGGTTGATATCTAGTCAATGCTATTTTATGAAATACTTATGTGGAATTTGATCAAAGAGTGAATGAATTATATGATTTTATGAATTATTGTCAATCTCTCTCCTTTTCCAAAGCAAGAGTTGGCTTAGGTCTAGTTTAAGTGATAGATCCAAAGGAAGCCAACCTTTTCTAGAGGTCTGACCCAATATTAGGTGACCCACAACCTAGGGTCAGTCCCATGTTGGATTAGATTTGAGTAAGAGGACCCGAAGAATCCCCTTTCTTAGATAGGGTGTAATCTAGACAACCAACACCAATTATTTTCATTTTTTGATATAAAGACTTGGTTTTAAGATATGATTTGAACTTAAAATATTTTTTTTTAATCATACATTTACATGTGGTAGACATAATGAAACAACAACAAAAAATTGTATTGTAAACAATCAATAAATTTCACATAAAAGGTGGAAAACTAAGATGAGTGTCATGAACAACTATTAGGCATTCTAATGTCACTGACTCGTTCATACTCTAAGTTGTGGCCTAATATTTCAAAGCACTAACCATGAAATATCTTGCCATTCTCATGGCCCACTAATTTTGGTTTTGAAGGTGTGTGTAAGATAGATTCTTGGTGCTAACCATTAATTGATGCACCAAAGTTGAATGAAAAAAGAGGTTATCCTAGGTTTAAGGTTTAAATAAGATTATATAGGGGGGAAACTATGGAAGAATAGATAAATTAAATACATATTATTGGGTCTTGTCCCAAAGTGCCCAACACAAATGTATGGGTCACAATGTGTAAACAATCAATAATATCATATTTGGAGGTAGCTGTTAAAACCTTAGGTATTGGATCATGAAAACCCCTCAAATCATGATGTGCTTATAACACATAACTATTTAGTCAAATTAAATAGATAGATATTGATTTATATACCCATCTATTAAATGGAGTTTAGCCTACTACATGGTGGTTAAATCCATGGTTAATAGAGCCATTCAAAAATGAAATAAAAAGTATCCATTTCTAATTTTTAAGTATCATTATCAATATGATGCTAAGGAAAAAACATACATGGGTACTACTTGGGTCACATAAAAAATTAAGGAAATGTTTCTGATTCTCAAGTATCATCACTAATGTGATGCTAAAGAAGAACATACATAATTTCCATAATTATAAACAAAATTTTGAAATGAAATGTGGTGTGATTACTAAAAACTTTGAAAACAAGATCAAAAGTGTTAGTAAAAGAAATTGGTTTTTGTCTATCCTTTTGTTGATTATCTTTGATAAGAATTATACAAAAAAATGGTTAGAATGTTTACTTAGGCTTGGAGTAATGAATCCTATAATATAACAAGTAAAAACCACAAAAATAAAGGAAAAGCCACTTCTCTGTGACAAATTCATAGTTATGCAGAAAGACAGAAAAGCAAAATTGTGCTAAAATAAACATAGGAGAAAGATAGAATACAGAAAGTAGAGAACAAAAAAATTCATGCTTATAGAATGATTTAAATTGTAAGGATGATGATTTCATTACCCATGAAAAATGAATTAATGAACATAAAATATGATTTTACTACTAGAAAGGATGATTTAATTGTATAAAAAGATCAATTTGCTGCTAAGGATGAAATTTTTGCTATTTCAAAATGAATTCACTATTTAACCTATAGCTATAGAGAAAAAAATATAGAGGGATTAATAGAATTATTTCACTACTCATTTGAACAATTTTGTTGTTAAGAATGACAATTTTTCTCTTAGACATAATGATTTCACTAAAAAGTGTACCAACTTTGTAATTTACCTATATCAAAGAGTTACAAAAAACCAAAAACACAGACAAGCAAAAAGTAAAAAAAAATCCAATGATGTAAATAAAATAAGAAAAAAGAGGCTAAAAATAGGTCAAAAATGATTTCACTATTATGAGGGATAATTTCACTATTTATGTTTCTAAATTTGTTGTTACGCAATGGGCATACACAACCACACAAAAAATGCCTGATAACAACCTCTAGCTTATACTAGCACTCAAAAATACAAGATTAAATGCATATGCAAATACAAATAACTAAAATGAAATTAAAAATGATTTCTAAATGCAAATATGATGATCAACAGATGAAAAAGATGAGGGAAGGTCCCACCAACCATGCCATAAATGTGTGAATTAAATTTAAAAGTGATAAGAAATCAACTAGTCTTAATCTAAGCTAAATTCAACCTAAGATAGAGTGATAAACAAAGAAAACACAAAACACAAACTTATGTTTCAAATGTGCAAGCTTTCTCTATTGTGATGTGAACTTGATTTGCTCTTCAAAAATGTGGTGCTCACTCTTCCAATTCAAAGGAGGATAGGCAACATTTTTGTGCAAAAAAGAGTTTTTATATGCTTTGATTTTATTGGATTCTCTTGTAAATAGAACTTTATTAGCATAAGTTAAGATTATACTTTTTGAAAATGAAGGTTTTGATTTTATTTATAGATTTTTGGAGGAAGATCCAATGGTAGAGGATTTAGATTTATTAAATGATATAAATAATCAATGGTGGCTAATGAGTCCTTATGAGGATGAAGACCATTTCAAATGGTTGAGAGAAGCATGAGATTGGTTAGTTGAGTCAGTAGGAATAAGTCAAACTTCTTAACAACTTAGGAGATGACTCATAGGAAGTTAAGAAAGTTGTGGGTTTGGTTGGGATGAAGGATAAAAAGGTGGAATATGTTGGATGAAGTGTAATATATGGATTTCATATTTTAAAATGTGCATAATTGAATAATTTAACTTATTCAATTTTTTAAATTTAGAGGGAGGTGTGATGAATCATTTTAAGAAGAATTATTAAATGGATTTTAGGTGAATTTTAACACTAAATAAAATTTAGGTGTCTACTAGGGGAAAATTAAATCAAATAGTGATAGGTGGGATGGTAATAAGGAGACACACAAAGCCTAAAGGATGCATTTGCCTTTGATTATAACCTTGACACGTGATGTGTGTGGACTTAAGATTACACTTAGAGTAACCAAGGGTTTTAATGAAATTGAGAGAGGCAACACAAGTACCTAAACCATCATCAATCAAAGCATAATTGACTTGGATATAATTGATTTGAATGATTATAAAGAGGGGAGGATCATCTGCATGAAACAGAATCTCATTTGAGATCATAGAAGTAATATGAAATTTGAGAGAAATATAAGTTTCTATTATTTCATCAATGTGTAAAGACATTTCTTCATATTATTTCAAGATATTATCTTCTAACCCAAATAAGGTAGCTTCACATCTTACTAGGGGAGGATAAGGGATGTTCATTTTGAATAAGAGTTACATAAGTCAGTTGTGATGATGTGGAGAAGTCTACATGAGTTCAAGAAAGGAAATTTGAGATGGGAGATTGGTAAGCTCCATGATAGGGTACCATCATCATAACCCATGAGTGGACTACTAGATAGAGGTACGTAATGTTGGAGTACATCTTGGGAAGGAGGATTAGAAGTGCATATAAACTTGTGTTGATAGGATGTGGTTGGTTTAGTTTAGGTAAAAAATGGTTAATTGTATTAAGAAGATGGGGTAGATGATTTAGGTTTATATTGTGATAGATTTGAAGTAGTGTTAAAATGTTAAATAATGTTGTTGACGGGTAGAGAGGTTCGAGAAATTGTTGAAATAGTATAAAAGGTGTTATCCAATGGAGGTATTGGATTTTTTTCTTCTAAAGTGATAAGGTCATCTTTCCCTAACTATATTATATGAGATGGGGAATAATCTTGTATAACATGAAAATTTTGGAATGGTTGGCGCATGTGTGTAGGATTCAAATTATTGAAAGCAACTACCCTTCACATATTAGTCATATTTACCACATTCTCTTTGAGATTTTTATCTATAAGACTTTTGAAATTATTGGTGGAAGGAGTAGGATTTTCATTATTATCTTGATGGTTTATAAGAGGATCTTTGTAGATGGCTAGATGAACATTAGCTAGTTCAAAGATTGATTTTTATTTTGTGTTTCATGAGTTTTGAAGGTAATGTCATAGGATTTTTGATGTTTATGAATGAGGGAATCATGATCAAAAGTTGGACCAAGGAGGAAATCCATGACTAAATTTTATAATTCCCTACAAGTTTTGTGAGAGTGATCCCAACTAACATGAAACTTACAAAATTAATTTGGGTCATACCATGATTTCATAGGGTGAGTGGGATCAAGCTCTTATGGAGGATGCCTTGGTGGATGATTTTAGAGTTTCATTAAGGATAATGGCCTATGAACATTGAAGTTGTTTATTTGAGAATATTGAGGATTAAGGGTGTGATTTAAAGGGGAAACTTGCTCTAGACTAGGGTCGGGAGTAATAGCTTGAATATTATGAATGGTATCATAGGAATTAGTGACACCATTGTTGGTAGTGTGATGATTTTTATTTTTAATGAGCATGTTAGTTCCCACAAAATGTTGGGATGGATCAAACTGATGCATGATAAAATATTGGTACTTGGCTTGGTCGAGGGCCTCTTCCAAAGTTTATGAAGAGATTCCTAACCCGATATTGCAACTTAACATAGAAAGTGTTAGAGAAGAGATGAAAGATATTATCATATGCCATGTTACACTCACACTTATTAGATAAGGTATTCCACCATTTGATGAAATATTATGTAGTTTTGGTCTCAAGTTTCTTGTAATTGATAAAATGGTACAATGTATTCTCAATTAGGTCACTATTTTGAAACTTGCATTAGAGCATTAACTAGATCTTCTAAACTAGTGATAGAATGGGATTGGAATTTATTATACCAATATAAAGAATATTTGGAGAGGGTTTTTGATAAGATATTGGTAGCATCAAAAGTGTTTAACTTGACCAAATCTTTGTAGAGATTTCCAAACATTTATAAATATTAGGTAGGATCAACTAACCCATTATAAATAATGGTAGGCGTGATACCTCCTATATCTATATTTTCAATTTGAGGTGTAAGAAGTTTGTTTTGAAGATGTTTAATTATTTTGTTAATAAGAGGTTGTTAGGGAAAAATGTTTCCATGGGAATCCCTAGGGGTTTGGGGGAATTTTGATATTAAACTCCCTATGGAACCTATTGTAGTTGATTTTGGAGGTGAATAGAATGATTCTACATTTGCATCATTTGATTAGCATTATTATCTTGGAAAGCGTTCATTTGGTTAAGATTTTATAATAAAATTTTATGGGTTTGAGTGGTGTTTTGACTAGTTTATATGACATCTAAATCATTATCTTAGTGTTAGTGGCTTGGGTAACACTATGAATAGTGACATGTGCAACACTAGTGGATTGAGAGTCATTAGTAGGAAAGGAGGCACTAGTGGCATTATTAGCATGTATAGAAAAATATGTACTAGTATAAGGATTATAAGAGAAAGAAGCACTAGTGGCATAGTTACCATGGTTAATAAGAGATTCACTAGTGGAGTGATTAAGGAGGGTGGGCCTTGGAAAAAGCCTCCTAGATGTTGAAATTTCCATGTTAGTAGAGATATTTGGCATGGAGGTAGAATAAATCAAGGAAGAAGAAGTCATAGTATGAGAAGGAGTATAAATAAAAGGGAGAGGTTGATAATAAAAGAAGCTATCACCCCCAAATATGTGAGAGAATGTGGGGAAAGGTGGATGGGATTCTTCTTCTTGACCACTTATAATAAGGCTATAAATAGTGGAAGGGGTCTTTTCCTCGATGTTGAGGAAATTCATTAATGAAGAAAATCATTTTTAGAGTATACTCTAATTTAGGATGATCTTATAATGAGAAAAGAGGGTTATTATTGGAAGAGGAATGATGAAGAGTCCCATAATTCGTAGTGAGAGTGGCCATATGCACATTAATTTCATCTAAAGTGGAAGCCATAAGCTTTTTATGAGGAAACCTATTGAGATTGGTAAAGTTGATCATAATTGTTTAGTTTAACTTTGTGTTATCCTCAATAAGAAGTTCATGATGAAAGAGAAAGGTTAAAAAGGATGATGCAAATATAAAATCATAAAGGAGGATGCAGATTCGAATGGTCGCCTATGTTCTGTAACCCAGGGAATTGAAATAGAAGGATAAGGATACACAATCATGCAGGTCAAGTATATATTGTAGATAGGAAGGATAAACAAGTTTATAAGGATACATAGTCATGCAAGTCAACTGTGTACTTTAAACAAAGAACTAAATAGGGGGATAAGAAGAGACAATCATGCGAGTCAACTGTGTACTATTGACAAGAAGATATAATAGTTTGTAAGAGACTGTATCGATTACGATGATAATTTTCTAAAATATGGTAAATTTTTGCAAGATAATTTAAATCAAGAATGAAATAAAAATGTACAAATAATTGGATTAATGTGACTGGTCCAATTAGAGCACACAACATAGACTTGCACAAACACTTGCCAATACAATTTTTGCAATACAACACATAATAATCAAAGAGCAAGTAATCAACTAAAAAGTAAATGCTAACTAATTGGTCACCCTAAGTGTTATTATATTATAATAGAGTGTAATTTTAGTATGATAGGAGAGTTAGCTAAAATAAAGAACTAAAAATCAATCTAAGGTTGGTTTGAGGATGTTTGGGTTGAAAGGGATCGATATTGGCAATGGTACTAGCTTAGTATTAGGGCCTAACTTCATAATCCTACAACGATAAGGGTGTCAAGTGCTTTGCCAATATATACCATTAACCATGTATTTATACTTGGCCAAAAAACCAAGTTTGATTCTCCCTTGGTGATGAAATCCAAGTAGGTAGGCCTTAGGAAGATAAATGTTTAATGTTTTTTGAATATTAAATGGTTCGGTAGTGTGTGTAAAAGAGTAAAATAGTACAAATAAAATTATAATTTTAAAAACCACCTATCTATACTATGTGAGTTACTTTAATCATGCAAATAATTGAAAGGAAATGTGAATTAATTACTATCAAATATGTGTTAATTCCTTGATTGATAATAGTATAGAGTCAGTTTAGATGACACTATATGGAAAAAATATAAAACAAAGTCAATTGGGTCACTAATACTCTAAAGAATTATGGTTTTTAAGAATAAAGTCAAATAGGTTAACTATGTCTCTCATATAGAAGGCCAACTATAGAACTAAATCAACTAGGTCGACCTAGTTAGCTATAGGGTTATAGTTTTGAAGATTTCCAACTTGTAAAAAATATAACTAAATGAAGAACTAAAATGACAAAAAGAGAGAAAAAAGGAACCTTGGTGAGCTTAAAGATGATTTACATTGAATTTTTTTATGTTATAATGCTTAATTACTTCTTTAAAATTTTGTCAACTAGGTTGACTAGTTTGACCAAGTTCTTTAAAACCCTGTGTGTTGAAAAATAAATAATGAACAGAGTCGACCTATTCGATAGTGTTTATTGACATGTATGTTGATAAAATAAAATAGTAGATAGATTCAACCTATTCGATAGTGTATACTAATATAGAACTAAATAATAATATTATGTTAAATTACTTGATCTAATAACCTGTAATTAATGAAGACCTACACAAATAGAACATAGTCATTTTGAAGTGACTATGTGTTAAATTTGTGCACATAAAGTTAGAACTATATCGAATGGTTCAATACAATACTACAAATATATAAAAATATAATATAATGAGAAAAATGATGGTGTGAAATAAAACCTTCAAGGGTTAGGTTCACGTTGGGTTCACCATAATGTATGCAAAGAGAAATGCAAATGATCTATAAATAAATCCTATCTCGAAGAAGATAAATCCTACTTACACTTATAATTATTGATACATTAGATATTCAGGGTCATGACCAAGATGGATCCACTAGACCTATCCAAGGGATCTCTTACCTCAATAATATCACTAGGGAGGGTTCCAAATCCTCTAATTAGGCAAAACTATGCAATAACCCTAATTAGGTCCTATGTTTTCATGTTCACAATGTATAAATAACAAAACAAAAGTAAAATTCCAATCTAGTTCTCACCAAATCTTGTGGCACAAAGTGGGGTTAATAAACATCAAAAGTATACATGTATAGAATACATATACTCACATCAATATATACAAATTCTTAATACATGGGAGAGAAGTACAAATGCATATCTATCTACTCTTATAAAAGAGGAACAAAGTTAGGAATCCTTACCTTTGAAGATGAACCCACCAAGCCTTAATCTCTCCCTTGGCCAAGGTGCTTCACAAGAGATTGTTGTGGTATGTATGGATGATAATTATAAATCAGCTCTAGGCAACACAATCTATCTATGCATCTAAAAGACTTCACCACAAGACAAGATTTGTATCTCCAAATAAATTATAAAACCCTAAGCTATGCTCCTCAATTAGAAAGGTGGATAAGTAAATGCACAATATATATTTTATTATTTTCTTCTCTTCCTAAGAAATGATGAAATTAATGTGTTTATATATCTTAATCTAACCCTATTCCTTTCCAAAAGTTTAGTTGATAAGGTTGACCCAATCAACTTTGTATTGTTATTATCAAAATCAAATTAGATCTTGGTCTAGGTTGGCTATCGGCTGACCTAGACCCTAAATGAACTTTATCAATTAGAGTATAGGGTTAATGGGGCTAACATTGGATTGTAAACCATCAAAAAGGAATTTATTCTAGGGAAGGGCTAATCAAGGTGAAAAATGACTAGAAGAGGGTGCAAAATGAGAGGAAAATCTTAGGGGAATGGTTTTAGGAGAAGGTAGGATTAATAAAAAGTGGTAGTAAAAGAACAACAATCTTGTGAAACACTAATGTTCTACCCACCCCTTTTCTGGTGTACCCTTTAAGGCATGCACTTAGAGAGATTGAGTCTCGACATGTTCTTACGAGAGAGAAACCATTAATAATTGATAAAATTTGAAAATATAATATGTATACATGAGGTATCACTACAACCATCACTTATAACAAATTTACCCTTTCATATAAACACATTTGTCAACCTTTACAAAGATTGGGTTAAGCTTAATACTTTCACTACCACTAAACTCTTAGCTAAAATGCTTTTAAGAAATAATTTAGATTGGTATAATCAATTAAAAACCACTCCATTACTAGTCTAAAAGACTTGGTCAATTCATTGATCTAATAATTCAAAACTAGTGATCTCCACAAAATAACTTAACTCCTTTCATTGATTATAAAAAAATCAAAACCAAAATGACACAAGTCTTCATCAAATGACGGAAAACTTTGTCTAACAAATCTAAGCATAATATGTTTGATAACAATCTCTTCCACCTATTCATTAATGATCTTCACCCTAAATCCTAATATCATGTTAGGACCCTTTATCTAAAAAAATTAAAAGAGGCTCTTGACCGATCCAAACTCTAATATTTCCTTGTGCATCAATTTGAACCTCCTTAACCTACAACATGAACTCACATGTTTATCAAAAATAAAAACTATCATGCAACCAATTATGGTGTTACCAACACTTATGAAACCATACACACCATCCAAGCCATTGCTCTAAAAAATACATGGAATATGTTCCTCCCCCTAAAAATAATTATAATCATAATCCCACATTTTCTCAAAATAAGAATACTAATGTGCATAAATTGTTGTCACTAGTAGAAATTCAAAAACATCTTTCAAGATCTATACCATGAGATCTTGACCCCAATCATCCATGAAATCATGGTATGATCCAAATAAATTTGTTGGTTTCATGAAAGTTAGGGCCATTCTCATGAGACTTATAGACAATTAAGAAAATTTTCTTTGGATTTTTTCCTTGGTCTTAACTTTGACCATGAATCCCTTATATGAAAACTTAAACAAGCTTATGACATAACACCTAAAGCTCATGAGAATAAAACTAAAAATAAAGCTTTAAACCAAGATAATTCTCATTTAAATATACACAAGGATCCCCTTCATTATCACTAAGACAACATTGAAAAACCTACCCCTACTACTAACACCAATGATGAAAATGTGGTTAATATGACTAATATGAGAAAATTAGTTTCTTATATTAATTAGAACCCAACACCTACACATCACACCTCTTCAACCTTATGCATTATTTAAGATTCTTCCCCATCCCATCTCATAGAATTGGGGCATGTGGAACCAATACCCATACAAGCACCACCTTCAACAACACAAATTGACCATACCTCTCATACCATTGATAGAACTTCTACTCCTTCCCCAACTTCCATACCTAAAGAAAACATACCTAAAAATTTCAAAAATATTTCTTATACTCAACCACAAGAAATACCTTAACAAATAATCATATCACCTAAGGTCACTCAACCCATTTACAACCAACCTAAACTAGCCATACCTTATCAACACAAGTTTCATGGCACATCCAACCCCCATTCAAAGGATTTATTTCAACACTATTCACCTCTATCTAAAAATCCTCTCATGGGTTATGATGAATGGGATCCTATTATGGAACTTTCCCATCTCCCATCTCAAATCCCCTTCTTAGATATAATGAGAACCTATCCCTGCCATCATAATCACATAATGTAACTATTATTTCAAATTAACATCCCTCGTTCTCCTCCTATAGGGTTAGAGGCTACCTTGTATGGATCTAAAGATAGCATACTTTAACAATGTGAAGAGATATCCATCCATGTTGATGAAATAATGGATGCTTCCCTCTCACTTAAGTTTCCTATCTCTTTTATGATTCTTGATGAGGTATTGCTTTATGCAGGTGATCTTCCTTTATTCATTAGTGTTAAAATAGGAGATATCTAAGTTAAGCATATTTTAATTTATAAAGGTTCAAGAACTTTTGTTGCCTCCCTTAACTTTATTAAAACACTTGGATACTCCATATTTAACCTTAAATCCATA
Organism: Torreya grandis; assembly: GCA_037957365.1. Taxonomy (NCBI): domain Eukaryota; kingdom Viridiplantae; phylum Streptophyta; class Pinopsida; order Cupressales; family Taxaceae; genus Torreya; species Torreya grandis. The sequence goes on from JARHVA010001570.1 coordinate 289,662, forward strand.
TACAATACATGCCAATGCTATGAAAAAAGGTAAATGTCTCCTTTAGGATATGTTTGGCTTCCCATTACTGTTCCTCCTATTACCATTTATGTGAAAGTCATGATATTTAACTTTCCACTTTCTTACAATATCTTACTTGGTCAACCTTGGATTCATCATATGAGAGCAGTTACTTCATATGCTTGCCAATGTGTCATATGACCTAATAATGGTTCTATCTATAATATTCAAGGGGACACAAATCCTTAGAATTTTAATTAATTCCAAGAACAAAGTGTCTTTAAAATACCCACCTTTGAAACCTTACCTAGTGTTCTATTTTATGAATCCCAACACTTTAACTATCCCATTAATTCCAATAGAGGTTATAATGGTCATCCAAAATTAATTAAGAATATTCCACCTAACCTCTTAGACTCTGATGGTGATGAACTAGATGAGATAAACCTAAAGATCAAAACTACTGATCTCTCCCCTCACATTATCACTCAACTTCATCCTTCTCTTTGACTTCGTTCTCATTAACAACTTCCTAATGGCACACTGATTACTTTAACTAAAACCAGACATTCCATTAATCATTCTTCCTTGATCGATAAAATACATCACACATGTACTATCGACTTACATACACTCAATTATGATGTTGTTTATTTTTTATAAGACCCATTTTTAGCTAGATTCATCCAAGCTAAAAATGCCAAGGTTATTTGATATCATTCTTCTTTATTTCAATATTTTAGTTCTCCTTCTATCATTCCTTCTCTTATAGTACCTAATATTATTTTTTCCACCACTATCCAAAAGTTAGAAATGTATCACTCACTTATTATGCCTCTAATCATATTAGAGCCTCTCAAGAGTATGCTCATGGATCATGTCATCATAGGACCTATCATTTTTCTAAATATCATAACCCTTGTAGTATGATTTCTCCATAGATTTTAGTCACTTTAAGTAGACCCACTACATAGCCAAACTTATCGATAGATGAGCTTAGTCTAGTTTCCAATCCATATTATCCCTTCCTTGGTGATGGTATTCTACCATTACCTCAGCTTGATCCCTTACCCACACAATGGGCAGATGAGCCTTATTATGATATTCATAAAATTATTGGTCATTAGACCAAGGATAGTCATTGATATCAGTAGTCTCAATCTTCCTCTTCTACCCCTTAAGCTAGTAAACCTCCATCCTATATTAATATATGTATTTGTTGCTTTCATGGAATAAGTAACCATTCTTCTACCCACTACTAAAATCTTAGGCAGTACATAGACACTTTATGACTAGTCATTACCCAACCCAAAGATTAGACTAACCCACCTCCCAAGCTACTTCCAAAGTACATCCCTAAATATGGATAAGTATATTATCTTTAGCATCAATTTTCTACCCATAATATTGAACGATACCACATGATTCAACATCTCTGAGATTTCCCATAGTATACATTAGCACCAATTATTTTTCCTTCTACAAGTCACCTAGGAATGAAGGATCCTTCTTATCTGTTAATTACATCTCCTCATTGATCCATATATACCATTCATATCGAGATACATATTCCTTGCATTGAGTATCCCACATAGGAGATACCACATGAGCATCATTATTCTTTTTTTAAACCTACCTTTTCAGTCAAGATGATATGAAAGGAAGTCTTTTCATAACTTTTCATGAATATTAATGAGACTTTGACTAATGTTAGAATTCAGCTGCATAGGGATGTTTTAGGTTTATGGATAACATTTATGGTCAGATATATCAGTATTTATGAACATGACATGGTGCTCTCTCACATTATTTATTATTATATTATAAGATTTGGATTAGATTTTTGATTCATTTATATATCTTATATTTTTGACTATTGTCAAACTGATTTCATTTATATCTTTTTACACAAACCATTATATTATGATTTATGTGATTTATATGGTTTCATTCTCTTTCACTTTCTCTTATGGATTATTCTCACTTTTTTCATGAATATAAAATTATGCTTATGGTTTCACTTATTTCACATCGATTCCTTTATTTTCTCTTTAATGATTATTTTCTATCTTTCAAACTCAAATTATTATTATTATTATTATTATTATTATTATTATTATTATTATTATTATTATTATTATTATTATTAATGTGACTTGTTTATACAACCCTCATTCCCTTAATATTTTATCTTTACCATATGATCAGTTAGCAAACATGACTTCTCATTATACTACTTCTATACATCAATCTAATAGATCTCCCTTTTTCCCATATTTTCCTTTCATATACTAAGCATACATATGGTTGAAACTTGAGATTACATACTGGTTCATAAGTAAGCCTAAGTTGTTTAGTCAGTATATCTTTAGTTACTTAGCCTCCTTTAAACATATCTAAAGATCATTCATGTGTATCACTTTTATCACTCATGTTGTTTATTCCAAGTCCATAGGGAGGAGGAATCATGAAAGCCATTAAAAATTTGAAAGCCAAATCATTTAAATAAAAGGAAATGATTCAAAAGGCAACATAAAATTTGAGAGTCTAATCACACAAAAAGATATGATTTTTAGCACACCTCCTATTTCTAATCAAAGAGCAAACTCCAAAGTTGACCTCATGATAGAGCTAAGGTCCATTGGGGTGCGGTAGTTCCATAGATTGGGATAGGAGAGCAAAAAAACATATAGTGATACCTACTTTCTCACACAAGTACCCAATCTTCACAGTAGATCGACAACTCTATAAGAGGTCCTGATGAATGGGGAACATGTTGTGGGAAGGTAGGTCTATTTTAAGTTATTTGTTCATATAAACTTCATGATTTGATATTAGTATTCCACCTATTTTCCTAAATAACTTTGTGCTTATTGTGATCATGTATCTTTTGTATTCTAATGGTCACTAACCTCTTAGTGTCTTTCTTTCTTACCTAGTATGCCTCATGTTTACTAAGATTTTCTCATAAACACCTATGTCATGCTTTTTACACACCCTATTTCATTAAAACAATCCTAATATTTCTCCTTGATGAATATTGTTCTATTAACTAATCATAACCCCTAAGGTTTTATCTTTGTGAGTTGCATTGTAAGACCTTGGAAAGGACCAGGTATTCTTCACAAATGTTTTCCTTATTTTTCCCTTATTACCATTCACCTCATTGGTTTTCACCTTATGAGTTGTAGTGTAAGACCTTGAATATGACCAAGCATTCCTAAAAAAAAACCACATTAAACCCCTTTAGATTTTCCCAAATTTATTTCCACCTCATTAGTGTTCACTTTGTGAGTTTTAGTGTAAGACCTTGGATAGGACCAGGATCTCCTCACAAAATATTGTAATAAAAAGTTCATACTATAACCAAGTCTAAAATTGCATGCTTCAAATTTGAGATAATTTGTGTTACATTATGATTTACACATCATTTACATACTTCTCATCTTCATTTAGTATGTTTTATGCTTACTTAATAAACACTTCACTTTTATCTTCTTATTTTTTGATTGTGTGTATGTTTACAACTATTTTATTAAATTTATCATACTCCCATTGTGATCTAGTATGATTAATTTGATTTATACTTATATTTTGTTTTTGTTTTCATATTTCCCATCTTGATTTAGTATGATTGATTAAATTTATTGTTTGTTTGTCTTTATACCATTCTTTTTAACATGCTTTCCACTTTATTAAAATTTTTCATCCTTCCCAACTTGATATAGTATGACTTATATATTTTTTAATTTGGTGCAATATTTACTTTTACTTGGTTTGAAATCATTTTGTTACTTTTTACTTTACCATTTCAGTTTATTATATTTATTCATCTTTTATTTTTTACACATTTTCCATCATGATATAGTGTGTATTACATTTTATGATTATTTATACTTTTCCATATCATTTTCTCTTCTTTTTTTAACCATGCATGTGTATAACATAATGCCAGAAAATAAAACATACATAACATATTTCCCATAACATATAAAACAAAATTAAAATACATGTGATATAACAAAAATATGTCCATACATCAATCAATAACAACATTATGACCCATAGATCAAGAAATGTTCATACCAATATGTGTGTGTGTGTGTGTGTGTGTGTGTGTGTGTGTGTGTGTAGCATGAGTTTGATACAATACAATTCAAATACAAAATATAATATCTACAACTCTAAGGTTGTGCTCCATCATGTATATCCTATGGCCAAGCCACACTACCCATGGATGCCTAAGACTAACCCCTCTGAATGGTACACTATAATGAGGCAATCTAGGATATCAAAGCATCAACTTATCCCTATAAATTAGCCACCTAGTCTTAAACACATCCAAACTCTATAATAGTTATTATATGGGTGGTTCATTCCTATACCAATGCCTATTAGGATTAGGCCTCTCCCTCTCCTACTCTTTCAGGTGGATGTAAGACATCTCCTCATGCCTACAACTATTGAACATCCTTCCCAACTAATCTAAACTATCTATAATAGTTGGGTCATATGGTACCATAGGATCTACCAAGGCAAATAACTCATAAGACAACACCCCATCTAAAATATCATGGTGTGGCCACAATCATGGCTCCTCATTTGTCTTCTCCATAGCAGTCCTTATAAAATAAAAACCAAATATACATTATATTTAATGTGTGTTTATATATATATATATATATATATATATATATATATATATATATATAACCATATATCTACACCAAATACATAAACAATAATGCAACTAATGATCTATGTTAAAAAATTACTAACTTAAAGCATTTATTACCAATGCCGATGTTACCAACCATAATCTCCCATCAACTCAACCACTAAACACCTCATCTATTGGCTACCTCCATACAAGTCCAAAACCTAAATTCACCACCCATGCTCATCGCAATCCTCTCCTTAGTTACCTTTTTATAGACCAGTTGTGTTCAGTAGCAACTATGGGATCTTAATGTGTGACTGATAGCACCTATGTCCCCTCCCTTTAATGGTGGCTCCACCTTGTATGACATCATGATGGTCATTTTCATCCCTACTACCTACATCATCACCCTCCACATATAAAATTATAACATCCTCTACATTGGGCCTCACTACCTCTTTTTTGTGTGTCTAACCTACCCATGGTTTCTCTTATTGAGGCCTAATGATAGGTATATCTGTAGGCACCCCTAGACCTCATTTACCTCTTAGATCTCTAATATGTTGTGCCCAATATGCAGACACTACTATAGGATCCATTGGATGTGGTAGGCCTACTTTTCTAGGTGTATGAGCTATTGGATGTGGCTCCACCCATGAAGTATAATGTCCCATAATGTGAGTGCACACTAATCCTATATCAATAATAGACCAAGTTGGCCAAATAACTATAATATCAGTGTAGGGTTTCCATATTATCTCCCCTCATGTCACAATCTATAAAGTTGGGGCATGGGGTACCACACACGCTATGTGATCCTATGTCCATCACACCACTTGAGCTAACCTAACATTAAACACATAGGGAAACCCATCTATTCAATATATAGGAAACCTATTGTAAATATAATCACTCAAAAAAATGATAGGGCCCATAGTCTTTTATCCCTGGGTCAACATATCATGTATGACTTTCACGTAAATGATAGATATTAGATCATACAAAGTACCATACTCTAGGATAAACTAACATAAGGCTATTGCATACAATGGTACTTTCCCATATAAATTATGAAATAACACATGTGCTATCACAAATCCTATCATATCCTTTCATATATCTGGAATGGTTAAGATATACACTTTAAATAAGCTACACTATAACCTAGGGTAAATCCTCTCTAAGTCAGTCACTCAAAGGGATATGGATCACCTCTCATCCTCCACATATGATGCATCACATATGATAGGAGTCTTAATAATGATATTTCTAAGTAAGACATGGAAACCCTCCAAGGTGATGCCCACCTCTATGGTATCCCACTCGAGCTCCCATTAAAAAGTGTTGGTTAATTGCTCCCATACTCCTAGGAATATGAAGACCAAATCAAAACTAAGTGGTATCCTCCTCATCTACATGATAACCCCAAATCCTAGGGAAACTAGCTGATCTTGATCCACATCTAATAATTAATCTAAAAAATTTGGTATCTATGACGCATCAACTACGTGCCAAAATCTCCATTGTCACTATAAAATATCAAATAATAGAGACTATATTAGATTTTGATGTAAAAATGCTAAAATACATTTTTAAAATTCTTTAAATACTAAAAATTAACTACTTCATTGGCCTATTTCACCTATTTTCCTATTATGTCACCCTTTTCCTACACAATTAGCCCTTTTAATACTAAATTAGCCCTATCACCTCTTTGTCATACTAAGTCAGCCCTATGCTACGTAGTTGGTCTATTCTTGTAGACATAATCAACCTTTTTGATACTAAATAAGTCCCTTTCCCATTATTTACATACTATATCGACCCACTACCATGCATTCAACCTCATTTAACAGACTATATCTACCACCTATTACATACTGCATTGGTCATAAACACTAAGTCAGCCATGTTTTTTCTTTCCAACTGAGTTGGTCCTCTACTATGCAGTTAACCACCCCCAATAATACCAAGGTGACCATATACTATGCAATCAACCTCCTTGATTCATCTATCCTTTTCCAACTAAGTTAGTAGGGTCAACTCTATTCAAAAGTTATGATTACTTTTCAACCATTTATAATAAATGCCTTAGGCATTTATTGGTCTGATTATTTCCTACCCAACATCCTATTTTACCCCTAGTTTACCTAAAACATTCTTACGATCACTTTTGATATCTACATTTTATGCAACTTCAATTTTTATATATTTAATTTAATTAAAAAAATTACCAAAATTTTGAAATTAATGCACCACGTACCTGAGTTACACTGGTTACGACCATTAGGCATCCTCTACATCGTAGTTGTTGTCTATTCATCATGGTCATTCTTTGGGCTCAACTAGGTCTCTTAGAGTAATATTTTCTCAGAATAGTAAAAATTTAAGATGAATTAATTTTCACCATATATTCAAAATTATTAACTAATATGTTCTATTTTTTACCCATAACCTTATTTCAAACCAAAAGATGTTCTAAAATATTGATGTTGTAGAGAATATTTACACATATTACATGTTTATTTTACAAAAAAATTGATTTTTTACTTATTTTAAAAGTTCACCTAATGTTATATACATTGGACACCTTCACATTTCTCTTAGTTCATTCCTAATCTAAAACAATAATGTAATTAAAGGCAAGTATTTTTCAATTCTATCCTTTTTTTTTATTTCATTCACTTCTTTTTGCAATTTACTTAGCTTAGTATTGTGTGTTGTGTTATTTTATTGAAGCACCATCTCATGTTGAAATAGTGTGACAGATGATAAGATTCGAGTGGGGCATATGTATACACACTATTTTTAAAATTTATCAATTATTGATGTTTTCTCTCTTATAGGAACCTGTTGAGTCTCAATATCTTTGAGTGCACACCTTAAACGGTGTACCATAAAATGGGTGGGCAGACTATTAGTGCTTTGTAATATTATTGTTTCCTATACCACCACCTAAAACCAACACAAACCTCTCCTATAAGATTACATAAACCTTTAAACCTCCATTACATACTCCTCTAAGTAATTCACCACCTCAAATATCCCTTACCTAAGCCAAAATTTCTTTTTTTTAATGCACTGAACACAGTCACATGGGCTGAACCTGTTCTTCGAAAAGAGTACATTATGGGACTAAGCTAGCCTAACTGATTTAGTTTAGACCTAAATGTTTTATTTTACTTAAGAACTAGGTCAACTGGGATGACTATGTCATCTAAAACTTTGGAAGGGTTTAGGGTTAGATTTGGCTATATAAACACATGCTTTTCATCATTTTATTTAGAGAGAGATAGATATAATCATTTATTTGTGTATCTAATTATCCACAATTCTACTTGAAGAGTCATTGCTTAGGGTTTACACTTGGAGAAAAGAATCTTGTCTTATGGGAAAAGTCTTTTGAATGCATAACATAATTTGTATAACCCAGAGCTAACTTATCTTTATTATCCTTACAAACCACAACAACCTCTTGTAAAGCACCATTTTCTAAGGGATAGATTGAGGTTCAATTTCATCTTCAAGGTAAGTATTCCTAACTCTTACTCCTCTTTATTATTAGATAAATTTGCATATGTTAGCCTATGAATATGTTTCTCTTTCCATACATTAGGATTACCTCCACATTTACTTGAGTAGAGTTCTTTTTTGCATATTTACTTTACTTATTTATTTTGTTATAAAACATAAGAATTAACTAGGTTTATTATGTGGTATTGCTTGACTAGAAGCTTTGGAACCCTCTCTAGTGATATTGTATGGTAAGATACCCCTTAGTTAGGTCTAGTAGATACATATTGGTTATTAACTTAATTGTCTAAATGTACCAACAAGTGAAAGGGTTAGTTTGATTTATCTTATTTGATCTAGGATTGATTTTTAGATCAGCTTCACTTTCCCTTGTCATATAGTGTGTACTCTTAGGATCAGATCCACATGTTTACCATAAGAAAATACTATGTTTTGAATAATTTTGATGTCTAAGGAGACATTCTATGAAAATGAGATGCGTGAGACATAATAACTTGTCCATGTGTGCAATAGAAAGGTGAAAAATGTTCTATGTGGGGCATGTAGTATATATAGAGCATATACCTTAAGGGAAGCATGTGTGGATCGATAATACATATTGATATAGGTGTCATTAACTAGGAAAGAATACCAAATGGAATTATATTAAAGGATGAAGTATTTTTGTGGAGAATCACTATGGGGAATCTCCTAGATAGCTTTGATTAAATGATAGTTCAACACCAACCATGTAACATCTAGGGTATCCCAAAGACATCAAAACATATTCCACTAAAATCAAGTAGGGCCAAGGGGGTTCCTAGAACCTTATAAATACACCTTGGGCTTCTCATTTATTAATTTTTTGGCATTCGTTACAAGAGTAAGTTTGAAGAATTGAGGATTTATAATTACATTTTAGAGATGTTAAGGGCTTTTTTATATTTTTTATTGATGCATAAGTTATGGATTTTGTATTATACTATATTATGTCATGCATAAATGTAAACTATAACAGTTTATCCTTTTGATAAATATTAATGGAAGTGCTCATTTTATATTTTTAAAAGCCTAAAATGTGCATGTTATGTTGTAATTTTCTATAAAATTAGGAGGTTTTATGATTTTTTAGCTAATGTAGGTATTTGTTATCAATAAGATGTATTTGACAAGTGATGTTAGATATGGTTGTGTTTCAAAATATTTAGTGGTTTAAGTAGTTAATTATAATTTATATTGTATGAAGATATGTTTAATCACTTCAATCAATGTCATAATGGGGATCTTGGTGCTCTCAGTGCACTTTGAGTGAGACCTCCAGGCTTGCATGGTTGAATACTCCAAGATGATTTTGAATATATGTGTGTTCATGATTCTATATATTATTATCTAATTTATTACCATTTAGGAGAGTCAAGTGCATGGATTAATAATCCTATATCACTTAGAATTTTTTAGAATTAATGTTTAGGTGGGAAATATTGTTAATAAATTAGTTCCATTTTAGATACCCTTTTTGCATCATTTAGAGAGATCTAAATTGTGTCATGGTAGATATATGATGGTCATAGTGGATGTATAAGTTTCAATTATTTTTGAGAAATTTTGGTCATGAAAGAGCTAGGTATTATCAACTAGAGACAAGACTAGATATTTGCATAGTAGGTTAATAAATGAAAGGATTTTAGAAGGAGGAAAGGTTGTCTGATGGGAAAGTGGGAAGTGTTATTTTCAAAGAATATGTTAAGGAGGGTATTTTCCATATGGATGCCATTGTAACCCTTATGAAAATATGAATAAACATAATAAGAATGTGTGGTTTTGGTTCATGTTCCACTAATGGAAAGATAAGTAACAAAGAATCATTTTGGTAAATTCAATATTATAAAATGTTTTAAAAAATAATTATCATAAATTATGTAAGAGACCTAGAACTAGGCACACCTATTGATACTCATGCATGCCATTTATTTTCTAAGAATAAATTTTGTGAAGTGAAAATTTTTGGTACACAATTTAGTGTTACAATAGGTGAAATGGTGGAGTCATGTAGTAGGTTAGATGTTACATATAATTTAGTTTGAATGTTTTTTTATGGTTATAATGAGACTCAATAGAGGAATGAGTATGAATATTATTGTGAGAGAAAGACGTATAGTAATTAAGGTATGTGGTGTAAAAACTATGATTATTGGGGCAAATGTGCAAGTGAAGTTCCCTCAGGTGATGCATCAACATGTTTACTATAACACAACTATGTTTCCAAAATATCATGAAATCAAGGAAACTATAGAGCATCTATGAAAGTGGGAAAATAATTTAATTACAAAAAGGATTAACTCTTAGGAGAGGAATTCTAGTCTATTTGTTCTTAACTAGGCACACACATGGTACCCAAAATATGATCTTGAGGAGATGGTCATTGAATTAAAAAAGATGAAGGACACATTCATGAAATCATAACCCAAAATTTGGACAAAAAAACATCTCTACTTCAAATAAAATCAAGCAGGAGGTAGTTGAGAATGTAATATCTTATTTTACAAAGCTTAAAACATTGTTGTCCAAGATATCATATGATATCCATTATGTACAATGCACATAGTGGTTTATGGGATGAATATTAGCTCAATTGAAAAGGAAATTTATGATTAAGACCTTTACCAAAATTAAGGAGCCTTTGGATAATGCATTTCATATGGAGGATATAGGGAGTTTTGATTTAGGGATAAGTCATTTATTATAAGAACAATACTTGATAATGCAAGTTCAACTAGAATAGTTGAGTTATATGAATACACCATCAATCCCACATGTAAGTAAGTGGTTTATAGTTCATGAGGTTAAGAGACACGTGCATGAAAAGTGTGTTCAAAGGATATTCATAACTATGAAATTATGATAAAAGGTTTGTGATAGGAACATGAGACACACAACTGTTTAATGATATAGTGGAAAAAATGGCCAAGATATTGTGTATTAAAAAGTGTGTGAAATGAATACATATGACATGATTGATTATATGAATATTGAGGAGATGCACCTAATGTGTAATCAAGAAACTAGAAGGAGATACTCTATGTACCCTTTACAAAGTCATGGATTTGGAGGAAGGTCTTATGGTTGTAAAGGTGGAGCTAGGACTTGGAATTTTTATAAAGGTTCATGCTAAAATTTCATGGTGGTAGATCACTATCAATGAGAGTGTCCAAAGTTTCCCACATGTGAAAACTATGGGAAAGGACATAATATTTAATATTTTCCTAATTTGTGTAAGTTTATCAAGGATAAAATAATTAATGTGGCCTAGAAAGGAAAGGAATGGACACCTCAAGAGATTAGAAATAAGGTAGGATTATATGCATAAGTGAATATCAATACAATAAGTAGAATAACCATGAAACCAAAGGAAAGTGTATTATAAATAATAATGTCATGTGATATAAGGATACACTAGTACACATGCAGTAGGTGATAAAGGATTTGCAAGCCGAGTTGAAAAATTCATATGAGTTATAGGTGAAGGTATAAGAATAATAGAAGAAGGGAACGAGATCTCAAGAGATCATAGAGATAAAAAAATCATTAGGGTATGTGCACGGAGTTGGGGGACATTTCCCATATTGTGATCACATAATGTAAATAACATGATTATGTTATTTACATTACATGATCATGTTATTTACATTACATGATAATGTTATTTAAATTAGGGCTTGGTAATTATCAAGCCATACCATGATCTTGTTAATACATAATCACATTCCTATTATTTTTCATAGAAAAGCATCTAAACATGTACAAGAAATAATGCGATTATGTTATTGTAAAAGAAATGATGTGATCATGTTCCTTTTATTTTTCACAAAAAAGCTTCTTAGCATGTACATGAAGCCAATGTTGACTCAAAGCTAATATTTACTACTTTAAATGTTAAGTATAAGGATACTTTAAATTTATTGTAGTAAATATAAGAAATTAGGGTCACTTTACATTTGATAGAGTTGGTCTCATAGTTGCATGCTTTATGATGTGGTAGTACTTAGGCATTTTTAGGGTCTAAGTATTTAACTTAGGGTTTCCAAGCATAAATTTTGTAATTGATGTCCATTTTTGGTAAACATATAGTCATTTATTAGGTTTTTATGCCTTCTATATTTCTTTCTATCATTTTTAGGAGTCCTAAGTTTATCAAAATTGAAGTTTTAAAACCACTCACTTTGAACTTGATAAAAAGTGGTGTGATTGGGTTAACATAGATCACATTGATGATTGGCACACATCAAACAACCACTTTATGTTAATTTCACTTATTCATCATCTTTCCCTCATCCTTGATCACTTCTTACTCATCCCTCATCACCCTAATCATTCTCTCCTTATTCCTCATTATCCCTAATATCTCCCTCATTGACCCTCACTATCCCTCATCATCCATAATCACTCCCTCATCATCCTTGATTGATCCTTCATTAACCCTCACTATCCCTCATCATCCCTAATCAATCCCTCCTATTCCCTCATCATCCTTAATCACTCCCTCCTTGACCCTCACCATCCCTCATTGTCCTTAATCATTCCCTCTTTGGCTTTCACTATCCTTCATCATCCCTAAACACTCCTTCATCACCCTTAATCACTATTTCATCATCCTTAATCACTCCTCATCCCTAATCACTCCCTTATTGACCCTCACCATTCCTCATCATTTATAATCACTCCCTCATCATCCCTAATCACTACATAATCCCTCATCATCTCTAATCACTCTTTCATCATCCCTCATCACCCCTAATTACTCCCTCATTAACCCTCACCATCTGTCATCATCCCTATTCACTCCCTCATTAACCCTCACCATCCCTCATCATATCTACTCAATCCCTCCTCATCCTTAATCAATCCATCCAATACCTTGATGGTTTTATTTTGTTGGAGTTTACAATTCTAGGAGATACAAGTGGAGAGTTGAGTTCTAGCATAAAATATAATACATACTGATCAAAATGATGTGGAGGCTAATTTGAAACATAAATATTTAACACATATCAAAAAATAAGGGCCTATTAGAAATTATGTAATTCACAATTGAAGATCTGTCAGAAAAAGAAAAGAATGTAAAACCACCATAGCACAAAAAATGTGTAGTAAATTTAAGGATCACTAAGCTATGTGATTTCCTAAAACCAATAAATTAGTTTCCATATGAGGACATTTTATGATCTGAATAATTACATTGAAGGATTTCTATTTGTATATCTATTGATTGATTCATCATACCAGAGAGTGTAAAATACTTTTTAATGATTAGAAAAAGTAGTCCAAGATTGGAAAGTGGTGATTAATTCATAATTTCAATATTCAATCTAATTAAGAGTGTCACACTATGATCTCTCTACTTACACAGATCGAGAAGTGGGTTCAAGTTATCTATCACTATAAAAAGGTAAGTAGATAATAGATTATAAACCCAATTATATGGTCGGCACTAAAAATATCTCTATTTCCCTAACAATAAATTATATGAATTTAAAATATTTTTTCATTAACAAATATATATCAATGGTGAACCAATCAACTTCATCATTTCCAATGGAAGTTAGAAAAATTTAATTTATCCTAAAACATATTTTCAAAAAATGAACTTAAAATTTATGCATCATCCATAACCATACACTAGTGTATGGTCTATTTTAGGCCTTGAGAAATGGATCACCTAGTAGTGTCACTTGGTGTACAAAATCAAACTTTTAAGGATGCAATACTTTGTGACATCTCACCATTAGAGGTATGTGATGTTTTACATGTGGTCAAACATATGTTTAACATTGACATGTATTCTATGAAGTAAATCCTTGAAATGTTGTGATAGATTATCATCATCTAAAATACCAAATATCATAGTTAGTTCATAAAATTTCAATAATTAGTGTCAAGAAGTACAAGAATCTTATCAGTTCTATTAATAAGTATACTCTTGATGGTAAGAAGTAAATGTAATAACATCCTTGTGGCATCATATCATAGTGTTTTTTGTCTAAAAAAACAAATACAAAATAATTGAACCATAAACTACATGAATACAAGGATATCTTTCATTCACCTAAATAAGTTCCTACATATTGTATACTAAACAATACTATTTATTTGATCCCTTAACTACCTCTAAGTCAAACCTTTTTATACAACATATCATTTATATATAATTAATATATTAAGTGTTAAATCCATGAAATCATGGATAATGGACACATCATTCCCAAATTGTTGCCTTGTAGAATCCCAATTATGCTTGCACCAAAGAATTATGGGACATGAAGTTGTGAATCGATTAAAAAAATACTATCAAGATTAAAGTGAAAAATATTATCCTCATCTAAATATTCAGGCATTTTTTTGCCATATCCATGGTGTAGAAGTCTTGTCCAAAACTGATCTTAAGTGTGGGTATCATCATATTCATGTTGAACCTCTAGACATTTGGAATATCATCTTAAAAACAAAGGAAGGATTAATTGACTAGTTGGTTATGCCTTTTAGGTTGAATCATATAGTGAATTCATTCATTTAGATATTGAATGACATCCTTAGGCCCTTTAACTATTACATTTTTTAATCTACCTTGATGACATCCTAATCTTTAGAAAACATGGGATGAACATCTACACCATGTTGAACTAGTGTTTCACATTTTGTAGAAACACATTTTTATGATAACATGAATAAATTTTAATTTTACATGTAAGAGATACAATATTTAGGATACACTACACATGCAATGAGTGCATGTGTGAACCTGACCAATATTCAAGTCATAAAAGAATGGGAAACACCAAATAACTTTGCATAGATTCAAATATTCTCAGAATTAGAAAATTATACAAGAGATTTGTGTTTAATTTTTATCCTTTGAACCAAGCTACCAAAGGTGGAACCAAATAAATTTTCATCTAGTCAGCTTCACAACAAAGATAATTAGATGAACTAAAATTTAGACTCTATTTTTTGCTAGTATGTGTGTTACTTGACTTCAAATTTGGAAGATAATCCAATTTATTCAATAATAAAATTAATTATCACAAATGGGTATTGACAACATAACAAGTCCTAAAAAGATTTAATTTTTATTATAATGGATTAAATAACATATGATTGGAATCAAAGATACCTTTAGATTATATACATAAGTTAGATGATGAGGGAGTGATTAGGGATGATGAGGGATGGTGATGGAAAATGAGGGAGCAATTAGGGATGAGGAAAGAGTGATTATGGATTATGAGGGATGAGGAGGGAGTGATTAGGGATGATGATGGATGGTGATAGTCAATGAAGGAGTGATTAGGGATGATAAGGGAGTGATTAGATATTATGAGGGAGGGATTATGGATGAGGAGGGATGAGTAAAAATGATGAGAAAGTGATTAGGGATGAAGACAGATGAGGAAAGAATGATTAGGGATGAGGATGGAGTGATTAGGGATGATGAGGGATAGTGAGGGTCAATAGAAGAGTTATTATGGATGATAAGGGAGTGACTAGGGATGACTAAGGATAGTGATGATCAATGAGGGAGTGATCAGGGCTAATGAGGAATGATGAGAGAGTGATTAGGGGTGATGAGGGAGGGATGATGAACACGTGAAATTAACATAAAATGGTCATTTGATGTGTGCAGATCATCAATGTGACTTATGATACCCTAATCACACCACTTTAGATCAAGTTTAAAGTGAGTGGTTTGAAAACTTTAATTTTGACAAACCTAGGACTCCTAAAAATACCAAGAAGCAATCTTTAAGTCATAAAAACCTAAAAAATGGCTATATGTTTACCAAAAATAGACATTAATTGAAAAATTTATGCCCTAAAATACCTAAGTTTAATACTTAGACCCTGAAAATGACTAAATACTGACTAGATTGGACTTTAAAAAAATATTTTTCACATTGTAAGACATGTATCTCTGAGACCATCTCTATCAAATGCAAAGTGACCCTAATTTCTTATACTTATTTTATTACATTGATATTTTTACATTGATTTCCTTAGGTTTAACATTTAAAGTAGTAAATATCAACTTCAAGTCAAGATTGGCTTCATGATCTTGTTATGGTATTTGTTTATGCTTTTCAAGAGCAAATTTGTGTTTTTGGGTGTTATGAAGATATAAAATGATGGTGTTATTAATGTGATCATGATATTTGAATTTTAATTCAAGCACTAATCCTTTTGTCTTGAGAATGGCTTGAATTCTTGAGCCAAAGGCTTGTACATATCAATCAAAAATTGAGTTTGAGAGTTTTGATAGAAAATAATAAAATTCAACTTCGATCACTAAATACATTCCAAAATTCAATGGTAAAATTCAAAAACTTAATGCCATCATGATGAGTGTGTTCTCCTCTTTCCAAAAATATGATTTTTATAATTTTTTTACTAATTTAAGATTTCAAACTATGTTAATTTCTAATTATACCTTTTTAGTCTACTACTTGTCACAAATATACATGCCTATACATGTTCATGTATTTTTTTTTTTTGATCCAAGTGAAAAAAATTCATATGGTCACAAACTAGGCCTAATTCTACACACATTGAAAAAAAAATTGATTTTCATTTTTTGAGGTAGTTTGGGGGGTCTCACGATTAACTATCTAGTTTTTGTCAGTTTTCAAGATTTATTTACTTGAAAAATTCATAAAAAAAATTATTAATTAAAAAAAAAATAGGTCACAAACTATAAGGTCTTAAACAAATGTTCACCAAAGGGTTACAAACAATATTAAATGTTGCTCAAAAAATTATAGGCTGCATGACCTTCTATCTACTCTATTTTATTTACAAAAATAGAAGTTCCTCTTCAAATTTTAGATGTTTAACGTATTTATACTTAACCATTTTTAAATAAAATTATTATTTTGGAAATTAGACTTGAAATTATACATTTCATTTTCTTACACCATCTTTAAATTTGGAGTGTAGATATCTCAAATTATCTATAGAAGTTCTAATTTATAAAATTTATGGAAAATCATGTCCACGGGTAGGACCCTTTTTATCCCCAAACTTTGTGCACTTACCTATTTATGAATCAAGATGTAATGATTACTTTGTTTAAGACATAGCTACAAAAAACTATGGGAACTATGCATGAATAAAAAGAGTGTGTAAAGGAATTTTACATAAGGAATATGAATGATTGTGATAAGGAGTTATTATTAATACAAAATTAAATAGGTGGAATATGAATATTATGTTGGAATAATGCATATTTAAGCTTACCTATGGTTAATAGGGTAAGTTATTTATTACCGAGGGTAAAATTTATTTACCTTGGTTAATTTATTTTATTGTTGAGAATTTCTCAACAATATATTTGTTCGTAGTATGAGAAAACAAATAGTTTGTTTTCTCTATTTTGTAATCATTACAAATAGTTTGTTAACATGAAACAAACTATTTGTATTATAAATACTTTGCATTATATGAGAAATTAACGAGAGATTATTGAGAATATACAGAGAAATTTGTGGATTACCACCTATTTTTTAGGTGTGACAAATTTATTTATTCTCTGGAAATATTTGCAGGTTATTTGTTGTGGGTTCTCTCTCCTGGATTGATCCTGTGGATCCTGTGTATCTCCTGCTCATTCTTTCATGGTATCAGAGCTTGGAGTTCCAGTTGAAGATCCTCTTCCCTGAAATTTTCATCTTTTAACACATTCAAAAATATTATTTTATTGATGTGTTACAGATTTTTTTAATTCTCTCAAATTCTGGTTCTTATTTACTAGTTTTTTTTGGAAAATTCTGTACTTTATGCTCATTACATGACCGTACAGATTCCAAAAATCAGATTTTTTTTCATGAGGATGTAGGAAATAAAGTCAGGAATCCATTTCAATCTTAATTTTCGCATTTGGATCAGGACGTACAGCTCTTTCATTCAAAAATTTGCAGACTGGTCCCTGTTGGCAGACTATTGGCAGACTGCAGTAACTGTCTGTTTTTCTGATGTGGCAGATCGTACGGTGGAATTTTTTCAAATATGAGACATGTTAATGAAATATGACTCTTATATATTTCTATCCATATAAATTTTGACGAATTTGGATCATTCCGTACAATGTTTTGGAAGCCAACAACAGGAAATTAAAAACTGTTTTTTTGCCTGCTGTATAGCCGTACGGATTTCTTATTTTTGAACGCCTTATGCTGCATAAAATACAAATATGAAAATTTAATGTGATATCAGACTTCAAAATATTTCATTTCATACTGAGAAGGACGGATTTGGAGCAGTCCGTATAGTTCTTTTGGCAGATCCAGTGGAGCCATTCTGCATTGCTGAAAGGTGTTTTTTTCTTGGCTATTTTTCTCAAATATTTCCCTGACCACCACGCCTTGCTAGAAAAAGAGTTTATTTTTGATAAATCCAAAGATTATTCAGCTGATATCTCACATGTGTGACTCATTTTTGGCTTTTTTTAATTAATTATTTTAATTTTTTAGTGGTTTAAATGCAAGTCTCTAGCTTTGAAAGTTCAAATTTGACTTTGCTAAAGCGGCTAGAGATATTTTGTTAAAAATTTGTAGGGAGGAGGTCTTGGGGTCAAATCCCCCTACATTTTTTGCATAAAAGCCATTTTTTAATTTTGTATAATCCAAGGCTAAAGTTTTTTTTCGTCGGGAGACGTTAAATTGTAACGGGAGGGGTGCTTTTTTTTGAGGAAAAACAAATGTCTAGATTGTTCTTGTCAACTTCATCATCTTCCTCGGGAATAGAATCTCGATTGTTTGAACCTCTAAATTCTACAAATTACCATGTTTGGAAGCCAAAAATGCAAAAACTCCTTCAATCAAAGGGCTTATGGAGAATTTTTTTTGAAACGACACCTGCAGCATTCACCACTAAAAAAGACAAATATGCATATGGATGTAAGCAGGATGAGGCTCTTGGATTGATTTGCTTCAACGTATCAGATAATCTTCAATTTCACATTGCAGATGCTACTACACCAAAAGAGGTATGGGAAAAATTTAAAAACCTATTTGGCAAAGTTAATGAGTTTAAAATTTTGCAATTAGATGCAGAATTGAGTACTCTCTCTCCATCAGATTTCCCTTCAATAGATGAATTCTTGGCAAAATTCAAATTTATAAGGTCACAGTTGAAAGCTGGTGACAAGGATAAAAGTGATCAGGAGTGCATTTTCATTATTTTGTCAAAGTTGAAAGGACCATATAGTGTTTTTTCCTCTACTTTTTATACTATGATGGATACATTAGGTGATGAATTCAAATGGCCTTCCTTTGAAGTTTTTTGTGAAAGATTGACTAGGGAGCAAACAAAATTAATGGCCTTAGATGCTCTACCTGGTCCTAGTCATGCTCTAGTTGCTAATTCTTCTAAAGGAAAACCTTCACCTAATTCTAAAAAGCAAGCACCTTCAAATAACCCTCCAGAGTCCACCACCCAATCACCTCATCATTCTAAATCTACTAAGACCAAAAAGTCCTTTAAGCAAAAGAAGAAAACATTTGGTCCATGTAATTTTTGTGGTAGTCCTAATCATGATGAAAGTAGATGTTTTAAGAAGATGGAAGCATTAGAGGCAGCGGTTAGACAACACAAAATTTCCATTCCGTCTCCATCTCCTTCTACTTCTGCAGGAAAAGGGAAAGCACTTTCAGCCAAGGCTATATCTTCATGTTAGGATCAGTGGATTTTTGACTCAGGTGCTTCTCACCATCTCACACATTCTAAAGATCTATTGTCTTCTCTTACAGATTGCAGTACATCACATATTGTTATGGGTAACTCCTCACAGATTGAAGTTTTGGGATCAGGTACTGTTGATAAACAGGATGGATGTTTTAACAATGTATTACTTGTACCCCAAATCTCTTCTAATCTTCTCTCTGTATATCAAATATGTAATTCTGGTACTGGTAAAACTGTGGAGTTTACTTCACATGATGTTGTAATAAGAGAATGTAATGATCCTAGTGAGATAGTTGCTACAGGTACAGCAGACCATACTGCAAGACTCTATACTTTTGATAAGTTTGAGTCTTTTATGTCTTCTGGTTCTTCACTTATAGCACATGGTAATAATCTCAGCAAATTGTGGCATGAGAGATTAGGACATTTGAGTTAT